>JAYESA010000009.1:23624913-23794913 GCA_036927795.1 Iris macrosiphon | reverse complement strand
ACTCCCCCTACAAAGGTAAACAAGTATCCTGATGTAGACTTTCTCTTGTCCAAGTCACCTGCCATGTCAGAATCTATGTAACCTTCCAAGATAGGTTTGTCATCTCCAAAATATAAAGAATATTTAGAGGTTCCTCTAAGATATCTTAGGATCCACTTTACTGCTTTCCAATGTGCTTTACCAGGATTGGCAAAAAAATGACTTACCACTCCAACTGCATGTGCTATGTCGGCTCTTGTACAAACTATTGAGTACATCAAACTTCCGACGGCCGAGGCAAATGTAATGCTCTTCATCTCCTCCTTCTCCTTCTTACTTGAAGGACTTTGTTGTGCACTTAGCTTAAAATGAGCTGCTAGAGGTGTGCTGACTGGCTTAGAGTTCACCATACTGAACCTCTCCAGAACACGTTCAATGTATCTTTCTTGTGATAGCCACAACTTTCTCGCACTTCTGTCCCGAGAGATTTTCATTCCCAATTTATGTTGTGATGCTCCTAAGTCCTTCATATCAAAGGACTTGCTTAACTTTTTCTTCAACCTGTCAATCTTGGACATATCTTTTCCAACAACAAGCATATCATCAACATATAGAGAGAGAACAATAAAATTATCATCAGAGAACTTCTGGACATAAACACAATGATCTGCAGATGTTCTTTTGTACCCATGGTCAAACATAAAAGAATCAAACCTTTTATACCACTGCCGCGGTGCCTGCTTGAGCCTGTACAAGCTCTTCTTCAATTTGCAAACCAAGTGTTCCTTGTCCTTTACCTTGAAACCCTCTGGCTGCTCCATATAGATTTCTTCTGCCAAATTGCTATGGAAAAATGCAGTCTTCACATCTAACTGCTCAACTTCAAGATCTTGGGAAGAAACAAGACCAAGAATAACGCGAATAGAAGACATATTCACAACAGGAGAAAATATTTCTTCATAGTCAATACCTTGCTTCTGACTGAAACCTTTCACCATGAGACGAGCTTTGTACTTGACTTGACCATTTCCTTCATTCTTAATTTTGAACACCCATTTGTTCTTCAAGGCTTTTCTGTTCTTCGGTAGCTCCACCAAGTCATAAGTGTGGTTCTTATGCAAAAAATCCATCTCCTCTTGCATAGCTTTCTTCCACTTGGCATGATCTTCATTGACTTGTGCTTCATAAAAACTTTCTGGTTCACCTGCATATGTCACCATAGTATATTCTGAAGCAGGATATCTAGTTGAGGGTTGTCGTTCTCTCCGATTGTCGTTCTCTCTCCGACCGTCTCAACTGAGGTGCTGGTGGCTGATCCATATTCGACGATTCTGCATGTTCTTGCTCCCCCTGATCAGAACCTGAAAAATATGTAATTTTTTCTTCCTGTACATCTTAAAAATCATTATTTTCTGGCATAAGAGAAGGAATAACAATAGGTGTGGAGATTGGATATGGGGAATGTGAGTTGTCACGCCCCAGTCCCAAAATGTCGAGGGACTAGAGATGCGTGGCAATGGCCAGCAGCACGCACCGATGGATAACCCAATTTAATGGAGTCATCAGGGCGTACTTAAGCTGTAAATAAGGTCTACTACACAAGTCACACTAATCTCATCCATAAAGATAAAGAAATAAACTGCATAATCAAATGAAAATAATGTAGCAACATCATCACAGCAAGTCAGTCGGAGAAACGATCCGACTTAAGTCTGAATAAACTGGCTCTATAGGCCAGGAACAAAAGATGTAAACATGAAATAAAAACTGAGTACTGGAACAAGCACTCAGGAGAAGTCCTCGGCAGTCACCTCGTCTTCAGTGTTCGGTTCAGCTCCAGCAATAGCTTCAGCTCCTGTCCCGTATATCTCGGGATACTGCTCCTCAGCTAAACCTGGGGACATAATCCATTCCAGGTCCTCAGTGGACATAGCAAGGCACAAGATAAAAACAAGCCAACTGAATAAGCAGTGCAATAAATAAATGAACAGCAGGGTAAACTAAGTAACTAACCATCTATGTGATATGCAAATGAGAGCAACACTAGTACTCAGGCTGAGACCGCTACAAGCTCTGTGTCGGGGAGCCGGTAGCAGTAATAACACGTAAAGGGTCTAGCTCTGCTGGAGAGTCTACAACCTCACAATAATAGTAGATATATATATAGAACAGCCTGTAGCCTGTGTGTCTCTCCCCACCCAATGTAATCACGCAAGCCATGACCATAACGTCTCATGTCCATGTCAGCGGGATTATGACTAATGCAACAAGTCATACTGTCTATAAATAAGTAACTCTGTCAAGTCCTGTATCCTATTCAGATTCCCCACGAATAACTCGGGAAGATTCTGTCCATGATAGTGTCAAGTGTCCTGGGTTGTAGGGTACTTGAGAGGTCAAGTACAAAATAAGGGGGTCGTAAATCCATCTCTAAATGACGAACCCAACACCGCGCACGGTGTCAGTACCCTACTATGATCGGGCACTAGGTACGTCATACGTTCCCTAGGTTAAGTAGTTTAAGACAGTTTATATGAATTTGCACAAGAAATCCAGCAGAGTATTTTTACAGAAAATAAGAAAATAATGACTGCAAGTTTGGCAAGGTGCACTTGCCTGAGGTTTGGATTCCACTAAGGTCCTGGTTTCGAAAATTTCCAGAGATGTCTCCGAAAGCTGAAATAAACAGTACCATCACGCTCAGAAGGTGTCAAACAGCTAGGAACGCTTGTCCTTGGGTCCAATTTGGAGACAAGGGCAGAAACGGCAATTTCGGCCCAAAACGGGGTCTACCGGTGGGCCCGCTTTGCACCGAAAAATGTGTCAGGGTCAATGGTCTCCAAATTCACCAAACTTAGCGTCAACAGGTCAGGAACGCTGATACGAACCCAACGGAACTTTCAGATTTGAATTCCGATGAGCCGATCACAAAATCGCCCGTCGAGCGGGGCCTGTGGGGCCCACGACACGCGATTTCGTCAACATTCTCAGAATCGGACCAAACTTGACCCACAGGACCAGCGTATTGCTACGAGTCCGATGGCACAAGTTTCGTCTCGATCCGACGTGTGTGCACGAAGTTAGGGTGAATTACAGAAAAGGCAGATACGGAGCGATGTCCGCTGATACGCGTTGATTCCGGTGTGCACGCACACCCGAATCAGCTTCCGCGAAATCCCACACGTCCGTATCGACGAGGCGCACGTCTGTGAAGACCGCACGCGACCAAGTCGTCCCGTTTGACGGGGCGTACTCCGTTCTGGGGTGAAACATGGTCTGTTTTTTTCCTGTTTTTGGATCGCGGTGTGCGATCACCACAGGACGCGATGCCCCGAGCGGTTTGTCCGGGCACCGAGAGGATCATACAGGCTTCGTGTAGAAATTTACGGAATCGAATTCCGAGCTACGAGGAGGAAATTACGGGCACTAGAACAGAGTAGAAAAACTAGGGTTTACCTTGAGTCCTTGTGTCAATCTGACACTGTGTCCGACACGAAGGGCCGTGTCCACTGCCCGTGTCCTGCTGGGACCGTGTCTGGCAGCTGGCCGAGGTCGGCGGAGGGTCGACGAGGGGCTGGGCGGCTACGGCGGGTGGAGAAGCGCCAGGGGAGGCCGGCCAGAGGGCTGAAACGCCGGGGTCGGGGTCGGCTTCGCCTGGGAAGGGAGTTGCTCGGCCTGGGGACGGGGGTTTAGCTCTGGAGGAGGAGGAGGAGGAAGAAGGGTCGGGGTCGGCGCTGGAGCGAGGCCGGCGTGGCGCTGGGTCGGGCTCCGGTAGGGGGTCGCCGGAGATTGGGTAGAGTTAGGGTTAGGGCTCGGTGTTTGAGGTGGAAGAGGACGGAGGAGGAGGATATTTATAGGGGCGTAGGCGAGGGTGAGGCCGGGGCGTCGTGGCGGAGAGGTCGGAGGGGTCGTGGGGAGGCCAGGCGCCTTTTCCGGCGGGCGGCGGGTTTCTCGGCGGCGTGGGTCGAACGTGGGAGGGGAGAGGGTGAAGGAGCGGGTCGGGTCGGGCGGCGGGCTCCGGGTGAGCGGACCCGCCCGACCCGCTAAGGGTTGTGGGCTGGGTTATTAGCGGGCTGCACTAACGGGCTCGGCCCACTGGGCCGGGCCCAAGAAACAGAAAAACAAATAATAATAATAATAATAACAGAATAATTAATTAATTTAATTTGGAAATTAGTTTTTAGGCTTTTAAAAATAGGTCCGAGGCCCAATAAAATCCCAGAAAATTACCCTAAGTCCGGTTTTCTATTTTACACCATAAAATCATATTTTTATTACATTTTAATGTTGTTTATTGGCAATTAAAAATTATAAACTCACTACATGTCCTATGTAAATTGCATATTAAATCCATAAATTGATTTAAAAAAATACCAGAAATTTAGGGTGTTTACAATCTACCCCCCTTAAGAGGATTGCGTCCTCGCAATCGAAGGGTAAACTATAAAGGCAAGATTTACAGAATTTAAAGAATGCTTAGGTTACCTGATTTTGCAAATAAGTGCGGATAACGCTGCCGCATAACATCTTCTCGCTCCCAGGTCGATTCGCCAGGAGAGTGCTGTTTCCAAGCTACTCGAACCAGCCTGATTGTCTGCCCACGCAGTGTCTTCTCGCTGGTGTCGAGTATCCCCACTGGCTGCTCTTCGTATCTCAGGCTAGGTCCCACCGAGATCTCAGAATGATCAACTATATGACCTGGGTCCGTCACATATCTCCTCAATTGTGAGACGTGGAATACGTCATGCACTCCCTCTAAGGATGGAGGTAATGCGAGACGGTAAGCCACCTCACCAATGCGCTCCAAGATATCAAATGGCCCAATGTACCTTGGGCTTAACTTGCCTCTGCTGCCGAATCTGATAGTACCTCTAGTGGGCGAGATCCTCAAAATTATATGCTCTCCTTCCTTGAATTCCAGGGGTCGTCTGTGTGCATCGGCCCAATGCTTCTGTCTATCCTGGGCTGCACGGAGATGGTTCTGAATCTGTTTTACTTTCTCCACTGTCTCTGTTACCAACTCTGGACCCAGTATTTGACGTTCGCCAACGTCGCTCCAGCATATTGGAGATCTGCACTTTCTTCCGTACAATGCCTCGAAAGGTGCCATCTGAATGCTTGCCTGATAGCTGTTGTTGTAGGAGAACTCCACTAAGTGCAGGTGATCTTCCCAAGATCCTCCGAAGTCTAGTATACAAGATCACAGCATGTCTTCTAGGATCTGAATTGTGCGCTCTGACTGTCCGTCTGTCTGAGGATGATAGGCAGTACTGAACTTGAGCCTGGTGCCGAGACTCTCTTGCATGCTTCGCCAGAAGTGAGAAGTAAATCTTGAGTCTCGATCTGATACAATACTAACCGGCACTCCATGTAATTTTACGATCTGACGCATATACATGTCGGCTAGTACTTCCGTGGATTGTCCGACTCTGAACGGCAAGAAGTGAGCCGACTTAGTGAGCCGATCCACGATGACCCATACTGCATCCTTACCACTAGGGCTTCTTGGAAATCCAGTGACAAAGTCCATGGTAATATGCTCCCACTTCCATTCAGGGATGGGAAGTGGCTGCAACATACCTGCAGTCCTTTGGTGCTCGGCCTTCACCTGCTGGCAGACTAAGCATTTTGCCACAAAGCGGGCAATCTCCCTTTTCATTCCATGGCACCAGTAATATTGTCTCAAGTCCCGGTACATCTTGGTTTCTCCTGGATGAACCGAGTATATGGAGCTATGGGCTTCCGTCATCAATTCCTGCCTTAATTCTCCATTTGGAACACATAGGCGATTTCCGCACCTTAATGTTCCGTCCTCGTGGATGCGAAGTCCCGTCTGCAAGCCTGCTTCTGTTCTTTCTCTCAGCCTTCGGAATCTGGCATCATTAGGCAAAGCTTCCTTGATTCTCTCCACCAGCGATGACTTCACTTCAAGGTTAGCCAGCAAAGTATTTTGTCCAGGTAGAACAACCTCTATCTGAAGATCTTGCAAGTCTTGTAATAGCTGAGGCTGCTCTGTTAAGAAATAAGCCGAGGGTTTTCTGCTGAGGGCGTCGGCTACAACATTTGCTTTCCCCGGGTGGTACTGCAGATCGATGTCAAAGTCCACCATCAACTCAAGCCAACGCCTTTGTCTCATATTGAGCTCCTTCTGTGTATAAACATACTTCAAGCTCTTATGATCAGTGAATATTTTGACCTTTTCTCCATACAGGTAATGTCTCCAGATCTTCAATGCAAAAATCACTGCAGCTAGCTCCAGGTCGTGCGTTGGGTAGTTCTTCTCGTGGACCTTCAGCTGCCTCGATGCATAAGCGATAACCTTGCCATGTTGCATCAAGACACAACCTAGTCCACTACCGGACGCATCACTGTAAACAACAAAACCTCCTGACCCTGAGGGAAGAGTCAAGACTGGTGCTGTCGTTAGACGCCTTTTTAATTCTTCAAAGGCATTCTGGCATTCTTCCGACCATATGAACTCCTGATCCTTCCGTGTCAGCTTAGTCATCGGCTCTGCGATCCTTGAAAATTTTTCTACGAACCGCCGGTAATACCCAGCAAGTCCAAGAAAACTTCTCACTTCCGCAACAGAGGTAGGGGTAGGCCAGGTTTCTATAGCAGTGACTTTCTCTGGGTCCACAGACAGTCCTTCACCCGAGATAATATGCCCTAAGAATGGCACCTTGTCCATACAGAACTCACATTTGCTGAGTTTGGCATACAGCTTCTCCCTTCTCAAAGTTTCTAGCACAATTCTAAGGTGTTCCTCGTGCTCTTCGTGGTTCTTAGAGTAGATTAGGATGTCATCAATGAATACCACCACGAACTTATCCAAGTACTGATGGAAGACCCCGTTCATCAAACTCATAAATACGGCGGGTGCGTTGGTTAAACCAAACGGCATAACTAGGAACTCATAATGTCCATACTTAGTTCTGAAGGCCGTCTTTGGGATATCTTCCTTCTTCACCCTAATCTGGTGATAACCGGATCTAAGGTCAATCTTTGAGAATACCTTAGCACCACTCAACTGGTCAAACAAATCATCAATGCGTGGTAATGGGTATCGATTCTTAATAGTTACAGCATTAAGGGCTCTGTAATCAATGCACAGCCGTACAGATCCGTCCTTCTTGGGTACAAAAAGTATAGGTGCTCCCCATGGCGAAACATTGGGCCGGATAAATCCCTTCTCCAGAAGGTCGTCAACTTGTGTTTTCAGCTCCACTAACTCCTTAGGTGCTAGCCGATATACCGATGAAGTGATAGGTTCGGCTCCTGAAGTTAGGTCTATTGTGAATTCTATCTCCCGATCAGGTGGTAAACCTGGAAGGTCGTCGGGAAATACATTCACAAATTCTGTTATGACTCTTGGGTAACTTGAATCTTCTTCTACAGTCAATATCCTAAGAGTTGGCTGGACCCCTTGTTCTACAGCTCCTCGTAGAAATTCAAACTCAGGAAGGCTAGGGGGTCTAAATATCACCTTTCCAAGCCGGCAATCCAGTGTCGCATGGTACTGACTTAACCAGTCCATACCAAGTACAACATCGTAATCAGGCATAGAAAAGATCAGAAATTGGGCTCGCATCTCTCGGCCACAGACTACTACCGAACATGATCTACAAGTATCACTAACCGGGATAATTCCACCTCCCGTTAGTATTCTCTTCATCTTCGAAAGAGGTGCGGTAGCTATTCTATGTGTGGCTACGAAGCTAGCAGCAATAAATGAATGCGAAGCTCCAGAATCAAATAATGCTACAGCAGGAATTGAAGCTACTAATATGGTACCTGCTATCACTTCGCCTGCAGTAGCTTCCTCAGTGACTGCTAGTGCATATGCCTGACCTCGTCCCTGAGCGGGACCCCTTTGCTGACGAGCTTGTTGGAACAGTGCTGCCTGAGGTGGTAGAGGTGGCCTGGCTCCTCCAGGCCCTGTCTGAGTTGCTCTCCCAGCTGGAAGAGCTGCAGGTGGAGCTGGTCGATTCGGAACTCCCTCTCGACGTTCCGAGCAGTCCTTTGAGAAGTGTTGTCTAGATCCGCAAACCAGGCAGAGTCCCAGCTTGCGTCGACATTCCTTTTCAATATGTCCTACCTTGCTGCAGTAGTGGCAAGTAGGCAGGTTCTTAGTTGCTGCTCTTGGAGGCGGGCTCTTCTGGGGCCGTTTAGCAGATTCCCCTGGTGATGACTTGGACGGTGCTGAGGAGAAGGGACGTTTCAGGCTTGATTCCCTCCGAGTAACGCGCTCCAGCCGACGTGCTGCAGCTAGGACGTCGGTGTAAGAGGTGGGCGCGACTGATCCGATTAACTTCTGAAGCTCGAACCTGAGCCCATCAAAGAACTTCTCCGCCTTCTCCTCTTCGGTAGGAATTAGCGAAGGGGCGAAGCGGCTCAGGCGAATAAATTCGGCGTTATATTCCTCCACCGTCATGTTGCCCTGGATCAGGCGGTTGAATCTATCTCGGAGTTCTGACCGAGCCACAGCAGGGATGTACATTTCCTGGAAGAGTATGGAGAACTCCTTCCAGATAACCTGATCATGTCCGAGCCTTCTTTCTTCGGACAGCCACCAATGGTGCGCGTTGTCCGTCAGTTGCATCCTGACGACAGTCATCCATTTGTCCCTTGGTAGTTCGGCGGCCTCCAACTGATGCTGTGTGTTTGTAAGCCATTCATGCACTTCAGTTGGTCCTTCCTTGCCCGAGAAGGTACGGGGCTTGAGTTGACGGAAATCCGTAATAGATCCCGTCGTTGGCCGCCTATTTGGTGGATTTGCATGCTCCAATGCTGCGACCAGGCTGTTCCTTAGGTTCTCGGCCTCTCGGCGTTGGGTCTCCTGTTGAATCTGTTGTTGTGCCTGCATCATGGCGTAGAACATCTGGAACATTTGCTGGCCGTCCATTGCCTGTCCTGGGGGAAAGACAGGCATCGTTGGAGGGAACTGGGGAGGAGGCGGGATGTCATCACGCCTGAACCTGGAACTTGGCTGGCCAGTTTGATTGCTCTGAGAGGATTGTCCTCTAGTATCTGGCGTCGTTCCAGCCTCGCAGGTAAACCCTGCTTCAGTCGGTGTACCCAAGGGGGTCTCGTCACCATGTCTGGGATCCATTTCTCTGCATCAAAAGAAAACAATGAGAACGCACAGAGGAATCAAAACAGGATGCAATTCAAGCAATTAAATGGAATTCGACATAGAGTTCAAAAACGATTCAATAAATGGATGAGATCCTATAAATTATCCTATCTTATTGCAGGCCTGTTCGGTCCCTAAGTTGAAACCGAACAATTTAGTTTGGACCTGCATGGGCCACCACAAAAACCATGTCATGCCCCAGTCCCAAAATGCCGAGGGACTGGAGATGCGTGGCAATGGCCAGCAGCACGCACCGATGGATAACCCAATTTAATGGAGTCATCAGGGCGTACTTAAGCTGTAAATAAGGTCTACTACACAAGTCACACTAATCTCATCCATAAAGATAAAGAAATAAACTGCATAATCAAATGGAAATAATGTAGCAACATCATCACAGCAAGTCAGTCGGAGAAACGATCCGACTTAAGTCTGAATAAACTGGCTCTATAGGCCAAGAACAAAAGATGTAAACATGAAATAAAAACTAAGTACTGGAACAAGCACTCAGGAGAAGTCCTCGGCAGTCACCTCGTCTTCAGTGTTCGGTTCAGCTCCAGCAATAGCTTCAGCTCCTGTCCCGTATATCTCGGGATACTGCTCCTCAGCTAAACCTGGGGACATAATCCATTCCAGGTCCTCAGTGGACATAGCAAGGCACAAGATAAAAATAAGCCAACTGAATAAGCAGTGCAATAAATAAATGAACAGCAGGGTAAACTAAGTAACTAACCATCTATGTGATATGCAAATGAGAGCAACACTAGTACTCAGGCTGAGACCGCTACAAGCTCTGTGTCGGGGAGCCGGTAGCAATAATAACACGTAAAGGGTCTAGCTCTGCTGGAGAGTCTACAACCTCACAATAATAGTAGATATATATATAGAACAGTCTGTAGCCTGTGTGTCTCTCCCCACCCAATGTAATCATGCAAGCCATGACCATAACGTCTCATGTCCATGTCAGCGGGATTATGACTAATGCAACAAGTCATACTGTCTATAAATAAGTAACTTTGTCAAGTCCTGTATCCTATTCAGATTCTCCACGAATAACTCAGGAAGATTCTGTCCATGATAGTGTCAAGTATCCTGGGTTATAGGGTACTTGAGAGGTCAAGTACAAAATAAGGGGGGTCGTAAATCCATCTCTAAATGACGAACCCAACACCGCGCACGGTGTCAGTACCCTACTATGATCGGGCACTAGGTACGTCATACGTTCCCTAGGTTAAGCAGTTTAAGACAGTTTATATGAATTTACACAAGAAATCCAGCAGAGTATTTTTACAGAAAATAAGAAAATAATGACTGCAAGTTTGGCAAGGTGCACTTGCCTGAGGTTTGGATTCCACTAAGGTCCTAGTTTCGGAAATTTCCAGAAATGTCTCCGAAAACTGAAATAAACAGTACCATCATGCTCAGAAGGTGTCAAACAGCTAGGAACGCCTGTCCTTGGGTCCAATTTGGAGACAAGGGCAGAAACGACAATTTTGGCCCAAAACGGGGTCTACCGGTGGGCCCGCTTTGCACCGAAAAAGGTGTCAGGGTCAATGGTCTCCAAATTCACCAAACTTAGTGTCAACAGGTCAGAAACGCTGATACGAACCCAACGGAACTTTCAGATTTGAATTCCGATGAGCCGATCACAAAATCGCCCGTCGAGCGGGGCCTATGGGGCCCACGACACGCGATTTCGTCAACGTTCTCAGAATCGGACCAAACTTGACCCACAGGACCAGCGTATCGCTACGAGTCCGATGGCGTAAGTTTCGTCTCGATCCGACGTGTGTGCACGAAGTTAGGGTGAATTGCAAAAAAGGCGAATACGGAGCGATGTCCGCGGATACGCGTTGATTCCGGTGTGCACGCACACCCGAATCAGCTTCTGCGAAATCCCACACGTCCGTATCGACGAGGCGCACGTATCTGTGAAGACCGCACGCGACCAAGTTGTCCCGTTTGGCAGGACGTACTCCGTTCCGGGGTGAAACAGGGTCTGTTTTTTCCTGTTTTTGGATCGCGATGTGCGATCACCACAGGACGCGATGCCCCGAGCGGTTTGTCCGGGCACCGAGAGGGTCATACAGGCTTCGCGTAGAAATTTACGAAATCAAATTCCGAGCTACGAGGAGGAAATTACGGGCACTAGAACAGAGTAGAAAAACTAGGGTTTACCTTGAGTCCTTGTGTCAATCTGACACTGTGTCCGACACGAAGGGCCGTGTCCACTGCCCGTGTCCTGCTGGGACCGTGTCTGGCAGCTGGCCGAGGTCGGCGGAGGGTCGACGAGGGGCTAGGCGGCTACGGCGGGTGGAGAAGCGCCAGGGGAGGCCGGCCGGAGGGCTGAAACGCCGGGGTCGGGGTCGGCTTCGCCTGGGAAGGGAGTTGCTCGGCCTGGGGACGGGGGTTTAGCTCTGGAGGAGGAGGAGGAAGAAGGGTCGGGGTCGGCGCTGGAGCGAGGCCGGCGTGGCGCTGGGTCGGGCTCCGGTGAGGGGGTCGCCGGAGATTGGGTAGAGTTAGGGTTAGGGCTCGGTGTTTGGGGTGGAAGAGGACGGAGGAGGAGGATATTTATAGGGGCGTAGGCGAGGGTGAGGCCGGGGCGTCGTGGCGGAGAGGTCGGAGGGGTCGTGGGGAGGCCAGGCGCCTTTTTCGGCGGGCGGCGGGTTTCTCGGCGGCGTGGGTCGAACGTGGGAGGGGAGAGGGTGAAGGAGCGGGTCGGGTCGGGCGGCGGGCTCCGGGTGAGCGGACCCGCCCGACCCGCTAAGGGTTGTGGGCTGGGTTATTAGCGGGCTGCACTAACGGGCTCGGCCCACTGGGCCGGGCCCAAGAAACAGAAAAACAAATAATAATAATAATAATAACAGAATAATTAATTAATTTAATTTGGAAATTAGTTTTTAGGCTTTTAAAAATAGGTCCGAGGCCCAATAAAATCCCAGAAAATTACCCTAAGTCCGGTTTTCTATTTTACACCATAAAATTATATTTTCATTATATTTTAATGTTGTTTATTGGCAATTAAAAATTATAAACTCACTACATGTCCTATGTAAATTGCATATTAAATCCATAAATTGATTTAAAAAAATACCAGAAATTTAGGGTGTTTACATGAGTATTTTGTGGCTCTTCTTCTTTTTCAAAATCAGCAAGTATTTTATCTTCATAAAATACAATATCCCTGCTCCTTACAATTTTCTTGTTTATAGGATCCAACAACCTATATCCAAATTCATCATTTCCATATCCTAAGAAGATGCATGGAATGACTTTGTCATCAAGTTTTGTTCTTTTCTCCTTAGGTACATGCACAAATGCCTTGCACCTGAATACACGCAAGTGGAAATAGGAAATATCCTTTCCACTCCAAACCCTTTCAGGAATATCTCCATCCAAAGAAACTGAGGGGTACAAGTTTATCAAGTAGCAGGCTGTTCGCACTGCCTCTCCCCAAAATATTTGTGGTAATTTTGCTAAGGATAGCATACTTCTTATCATTTTCACAATTGTGCGGTTCATTCTTTCTGCAACCCCATTATGTTGTGGTGTGTACGGGACAGTCTTTTGGTGTCTAATACCATATTTAGAACAATAATCTGCAAACATCCTTGAAGTATACTCACCACCACTATCCGTGTGAGTACACTTCAAGAGCTTTACGGTTTCTCTTTCTACTTTGGTATGGAAGTCTTTGAAAACTTCAAAGACTTGATCTTTGGCTTTTATGACACACCCACACTTTTCTAGATGCATCATCTATGAAGGTCAAAAAGTAGGAGGCACCACTAAAGGTTTTTACATTTATGGGTCCGCATACATCTGAATAGACTAAGTCCAATATGCTGGTTTCTTTTTTATTATAATTTTTAACAAAAGCTACCCGGTGTTGTTTTCCAATTAAGCAATGATCACAGTGGGATAGTGTTGTACCTTACATGGATGAAAGTAGTTGTCGACTTGCGAGAGTTTGTAGTCCTTTCTCGCTTATGTGGCCTAGTCGCTTGTGCCCCAAATCCACAGAGGTACCTTCCACAGTTCCAAGTTCATCATTCTCTAAGTGGAACTGAGTCTTGTATAGAGTGCAACACTTCTTTCCTCTCGCCAGTACAAGTGATCATTTGGTAAGCTTCCAGCATCCTTTACCAAAGCTGCTTGTGTATCCTTCTTCATCAAGCTTGCCGGTGGAGAGAAGATTGAGACGAAGATCGGGCATAAATCTAACATCTTTTAGAACCATCTTTGTTCCAAGGTTAGTGGTAACACAAATATTTTCAATGCCAAGAATTTGAGAAGAGTTTTTGTTACCCATTTTTACCATTCCAAGGTTACCTTCACGAAGCGAAGTGAAGTAGTCCTTCCGGGGAGTAGCATGGTAGGAGGCACCAGAATCAATCACCCATTCTGAGTCTTGGCAAGTGAGATTTGCACAGTCTTCTTCACATGCCGAGAAAAGCACGATTTCATTGTCAGTGAAAACTACTGCACTTTCATTCTTTTCTTGCTTCTCATTGGTCCTTCCTTCCTTTTGTTCTCGCTTGAGCTTACGGCATTCCCGTTTATGTGTCCACTCTTCCCATAGTGATAGCAACTAATGTCCTTCCTAGCCTTTGATTTTTCTCTCGACTTATCTCGGTTCTGAGGCTGTCGGCTTTTTCTCCTCCCCCTATTCTCGGTGACAAGGGCATGAGACTGGGAGGATCCAGATGACTTTCTTCAAATTTTTTCATTCAAGAGGCTGCTTGTAACTTGGTTCATGGATACAACTCCGTCGGGTGTAGAGTTGCTAAGAGAAACCACCAGAGTCTTCCAACTATCCGGTAATGAGCTAAGCAGAAGGACTTGAAGCTCGTCGTCCAACACCATCTTTCATAGCTGCAAGCTGATTAACAATACTTTGAATTTCATTCAGATGTTAAGATATGGAATCACCTTCCTTGAACTTGAGATTGACAAGCTTCCAAATCAAGAAAGCTTTGTTGCCGACGTTCTTTCTCTCGTAGAGATCTTCAAGTTTCTTCCACAAGCTGTTCGCCGAAGTCTCATTCGACACATGATGAAATACGGTGTCATCCACCCATTGTCGAATGGTGTCGATTGTAAACCCCCTCGACCAGATTCCCGTATTTTAGGAGTATTTTTCACAATTTAGGATTTGTTGTAATATTTTAATTTATTTTGCTTACATATCCTATTGACTTGTGCACATGTCCATCACCTAATTATTTGGAGCCTTATCCTGACTGTTATCCCCGAACGAAGTTCACATACCTCTCCTAGACGTGCCAGTCTACTATCCTGCACTTTGTACAACTCCCAGATACTTAGTTTTGAGCCTCGTATGAGACGCACAAATCTCGTTGCAAACGCCTGTATTTAATTCCTATTTTAATACCCAGATCTGTACCCAATCCTGTTCCAATAGAGATTAGAGGCCCAACATGCACCCGTTTTGCCCAAACAAAAATACGTTAATTTTCTACACTGAGTATACTACATTTAGTGTATTGACACCGTAGAAAAATTATGACCCTACCTGCCTCTAAATAATTAGAGAACACCGTGCGCAGTATTTATTAATTAAATAAATACGATGGCCCGTATCACCCCAAAACCAGGCCCAGTACCTGTCCAGACTCACCCCCACCCCCTCGGGACCCTCGCACAGCAATTTTTCTCAATTCTGTGAATTTTAGTAATTTCAGAAATCAGGTGTTTTCCCCGACAATTTTGTAATTGCGCAATTTCCCAAAATAGGACCTCTGCGTAATTTACGAAATTACAGGGACTTTTCTGTAAATTACCCTGCTAGGTGTCACCCCCTGATTGGCCGGTGAACGTGCACCGTCCATTCCAAAAGGAGTCCAGATTCGATGTATCTTAAATATCCTACATGTAAAATTACATTTTTACCCTTAAAATATTTCTATAAAATAAAAGAAATAAAATAAAATAGGAAAACCCTAACCCTAACCTAGCTCAGCCGCCGGCTGCCCCCCCCCTCGCCGGAGCAGCCGACTCCCCCTCCTCCCCGAGCTCCGCCCTCCGCCACCCGACCCAGCGCCGTCCCCTCTCCCTCTCTCTCGGCCCGACCCTCCCTCTCTCCCGAGCCACCTCCTCTACTCCTACAGCTCCTCCTCCTCCACGCCGCCACCGCCTCCCGCAGCTCCGGCCGGTGATGCCGCAGCCCCGCTGGTCCTCCTCCTCTTCTTCCCCCCCCCGCGGAGGCTCCGGACCCCGACCCCCTGTGCATCTCCGCCAACTCCTCCGTCCGCTGCCACCCCCGTCACCTCGAGCTCCACCGCCTCCACCCTCTCTCTCGGCCTCGACCCAGCCCTCCCTGCTCACCTCCTCTCCTTCCTCCTCCTGTCGACTCCGCCACCACCGCCATCCCCATCACCGACAACCACCATCGCCACCATCTCCTTCTCCTCCCCCCCTTTCCTCCTCCAGCTCCCATCTCCACCGCCACCCCCATCTCAGCCCGCCGCCACCACCGTCCTCCAACACCAGCACCAACGCCACCACCACCTCCCCTTTCCCCGACACCCGGCCTCGCCCAGCCGACTCCCCCACGATCCCGACCTCCTCCCTATCCTCCTCTTCCCTCCACCATCCTCCACCTCCTCGGCCACTCCCCCGTCCGGTCAGCACCCAGCCACCCTCCGCCTGATGACTCCCCAGCTCCCCCCGATCTCCTCCCTGACTTCCTCCCCCACGGTCCCGAGCAGCACCTCAAACCACCATGTCCACCACCCACCACCACCACATGTCTTCCTCCGGCGACGCCCTGAGCCGTCACGGCGAAGCCTCGGCGAGTCCCCGCTGAACTCTGACCGGACACAGTGACCAGGATACAGTACAGCAGCTGGACATGGCCCGGACACGTCCAGGACACAAATCCTGTGTCAAGACGACTCACGAGGACACGAAGAATTCGGTTTCTGGAGCCCTGTTCAGGTATCATTTTCTCCCTTCTCGTACTTCCGTTTTCAATTCCGTCAGTTATGACACGTAGGCTATGTGACCTCTCGGTGCCCGTGCAACCCGCTCGGTGCATCGCGTCCTGTGGCGATCGCGGCACGCGATCCAAAAACAGGAAAAACAACGACCCGATTCACCCCGGAACTGAGTACGCCCCGCCAAACGGGACGACTTGGTCGCACGCGGTCTTTACCGAAATGTGCGCGACATTGATACGGACGTGTAGGAATTCGGAGAAGTTGATTTGGATGTGCGTGCACACCGGAATCAACGCGTATCCGCCGACACCGCCCCGTATCCGTCAGTTCTGGAACATGCTGTAACTTTGTGTATACACGTCGGATCGAGACGAAACTTGCGCCATCGGACTCGTAGTAATACGCTGGTCCTGTGAGCCAAGTTTGGTTCAATTCTGAGAACGTTGACAAAATCCCGTATCGTGGGCCCCACATGCTCCACCTGACGGGTGATTTTGTGACCGGCTCACCGGAATCCAATTTTGGAAGTTCCGTTGGGTTCGTATCATCGTTCCTGACTTGTTGACACTAAGTTTGGCGAATTTGGAGACCTTTGACCCTGACACATTTTTCGGTGCAAAATGGCCCACATGTGGACCCCGCTTTGACCAGAAACTGTCATTTTTGCCCCTGTGTCCAAATTGGACTTAAGGACAGGCGTTTCTAGCTATTTGATATTTTCTGAGACTGTTAGTGATATTTATTTCAGTATCCGGAGATATTTATTCTGAGGCCATAGTTCTGACACTTGGTATTTGACATCTGGACATTATATTTGCAGCTCTCCCGCCAGGCAAGTATACCTTACCTTGTTGTACTGTTTAAATTTAGTTATTGTTAGTTACATGTTTATTTATTTTAATATTATATAAATGTGCGCGTCCGAGAAGACTCGAGTGCAGTCAACGATGGCGTTGACGTTAGGACTTGTGTCTGACCTAGTGTCTAGTAGACCCACCTAAAGTTGTGAAGTTATTGATATAACTTCTCAGGCCTTGACACGTATTATTACACGTCACATAGTGAGTACATGTAGGGACGCGTGCCTCATGTGCGACTGGCCATCAGTGTGAGCAACACGTGTAGCGGTATTTAGCTCAGTTGTTTATTTTATTGAGACTTGCATCATAGTAGGAGGTGTCCACGTCGTTTTCACGACTTGTACATCTATATTGGGCGGGAAAGATACTAGTATGCGTATGTGACACCCCCTCCTTATATGTTCATGTTGCCTGATACCATGCTGCTCGGAGATGGAGTATTGGTTGTTTCCGTTACCGTGCTCCGAGGAGGATGGGGTACCCCTTGTGTGTTTTTATACCTTCGTCCATGCTCTGCAGGGATGGACGATTGCAGAGCTACCCGTGTATCCGGGGGCATATGACACATATACTAGCCAGTCACGACGATTGGTGAATTACGTCAGCATATGTCTAGCCTACACATTCCCATGCGTACTACAAAGTCTTTAAATTGCATCCACTTAGATGGTTAGCACACCCTGTATTTATTTATTCAGTATTTACATTATGGCATGTTATTTTTATGTATCTTGCTATGTCCCTCTGAGGACCTGGTTCCCTGCCAGGTGTATATGTTCTTGAGTATTCGCAGGAGCACAGATCCGGACAGGCTTCTCATATTTCGAGGAGATCTTCTCTTGAGTCTTGTGATCGTCAGATATTGTTCTTATATGGTGTGTATCTGGTTCTTTTATATTCTATTTCGGCAGTGGATTTGTTTCCATCCGACTATCATTCCTTAGATCCTTATTGTTATCTAGTTACATGGTTATTAATTATTCATGATTATTTGACTCTGTGGATGAGATTTAGATATTACCCTGTGACTTGTAATTAGTTTTACCACTTATGAATTATTGTTCATTATACAGCGTACGCACGTATATATGGTTTCTATATATTGGAGTTGCCATATATACGGGCCAGCTGGCATGGTTACGTGACCTAGTCCTACGTATTTTGGGACTGGGGCGTGACATGTTTTTAGTGGTGGCCCATGCAGGTCGAGAGTATATTGTCTCGGTTACGTTACTGTACCGAGCAAGCCTGCGTCTCAGAGCATATTGTCTCGGTTACGTTACTGTACCGAGCAAGCCTGCACCTAGGATTAGAATATATAATCTCATCCAAAATTGACTATGACTTAATTTCCCTTCCAGTCTGTCCTACTTACAAAATTGCATCCTGCTTGATTCATGTGCTTCCCTGATAATTCCTTAAGTATAGCCCCTGCTAAAAATATAGAAATCTCTGTTGATAGGATGATAATTAAGGTAGCATTCCTAATAAGAATACCACTAGGGCTTTGACATATCCTTAAGTTCGGATTACTTAATGAACCCTAGTCTTCCTTATTACCTAAAGAAACCCTAGCATCACTACCTATAGATTAACTTACCCATATCCCTTGATATATTTATGTATGACTTGAGTATAGTATAAACACTACTAGGATTAATTAGAGATAGGATTATTAGAGATTTGACTATAGTATTGACCCTAGTCTAGAGGAACCAATAGAAAATCCAAGATTGGATACTAGGACTGAAACCCCATCCTAAGTTTGGATAAACCAGAGTTTTACGCCAGAGACTCTTTACCCTTGTTGGCGTAAAACCCATTTGACCGTTGTTAGCGTAAAAGCCAAACTATGCAGAAGATTATCTCATTTACGCTGCAGTTATAATAACTGCTATCCACTTTTCCTTAGTATTCCTTACCTTGCGTAGGACACGTCCTAAAAACCGCGTAGGTAACTGCCCTGCGCAAACCTGATGAATAATAGATAACCAGCGTAGAGTAAACCTGATTAGGCGTAGAATATTATGATAGGATGTGAGCGTATTTGTTACAGCCTTAGCTTTTCCCAGACTCGACCAAATCCTGCGCAGAGATACGCCTCGAGCCCTGTGCAAAAAGGAACAGCTTTTGACAGGACATTCGATTTTGTCTCATATCAAGCGTAGATGACTTGTATCCAATAAAGTCACTAAACGACAACCTGGGTCCCCCGTGCAAATTCATCATCACACCCGACCACTCGATCGTTGTACAATTACTTTTGTCAGATGTCAGGATTCACTAACTTGACTGACAAACTCATGAGTTTCTCGTACAACTTTACGCTACGACGAATGCTAGACTTTACGCAGGAGATATTTTGCGCAGATTTTAGCGAAAAACTTTTACGCCCAGACTTTCACCCAGACTTTTACGCGCAGATTTATACGCACAGACTTTATACGCGGACAGCTCTGAAGCTCTACCTTACGCTTCTCTGTTTTACGCGGATAACTCTGAAGCCTATTTTACGCCGATAGTTTGAATCCCTGTTTTACGCCAAACTACTTTGGATCCCTACCTTGTGCTAGACAATTTGAAATTCTGTTTTTCGCAGACAATTTCGAATTTCTACCTTACGGCAAATTATTTTAGCTCTGTTTTACGCAGACAACCCCGAACCCCTGCTTTACGCGAACTTCCTTAAATCTCTGTTTTAGGCGGACAGCCTATAGTGTTTAGTTAGATTGTAGAACTTAGAAGACCATACCTCTTTTGGGTCAACTAGCGACTTGGTCAAGGAGTTAGAATTTTAACTGTAGAGATTGTAGAATCTTGTCTTTTTGTGATTAGAATTATTTTGAAATTTCTCACATCAAAATCTATCGTACTTATATTTACCATACTACCTTGACTTATGCCGCTATTATAGCCTAGTTTTGCAAGCTTATTCCTTATCAAGCTTGTTCTTGAGAGATGTATTATTGGAGTACTACACTAATACATTTCAGAATCAGTGTATTACGGTCTGATCAACCATAGTGCACTTGGTTTGCCCTTCGCATAACTACTCTACGTGGATTGAGATATATAGTGATTAGTAGATAGATGTACTTGCCCGTTGGATATGCCTGAGCATATCGTATCAGCTACATAACTGTGCTGATCCGAATATGTGAATAGGGATTCCCAAAATAGCATCTCAATTCCACAACTGCTTTGACAATTCCCGTTGAATTCTTTAAACTCATTGATCCCCACACATTTAATCTATTACCTCCCCTTTGAACTCTTGATTATTGTTTATCGTCTTCCCTTATTTCGGAAAGGCAAAACCTCGTGCCTCGTACAAATACGAGGTGTATTGTTTCTGTAGCTATTTCTGTTTGTTTCTTAGGTAATTACCAAACTCTATTATTAGATTGGATTGCAGTTTAAAAACTGTGCTATCCCTAGAATGACCCTACCTACCTACCTACTTTCCTGATACATGCATCATTATGACAGCATGGAATTTTGCCTCGTAACTTGGGTCAAGTTCAGAACTCAAGTATTACGATGAAGAATATATCATTTTGCTGACAGGAGTCTAAAATGATTTCACCTGGAGGAACAATTGATTGACTCCTGAATGGATAGCAGCACCTATGACTAGGTTGACTTGTAAGGATTAAGAATTCCTATGAACCAACGAGTGTCAAGCCGCTTTCGAGAAGTTCAAGAAGCGTCTGACCACAACACCCGTATTGACTATTCCATCCGGAGCAGGAGTTATGTGATCTACAGACGCATCAGGAAAAAGTTTGAGATGCGTATTAATACAGGATGGCAAGGTAATGACAGATGAATCTAGACAGTTATGAGTGCATGGGAAGAATTTGGAACTCGCAACCATTGTAATTACTCTGAAGCTATGGAGACATAACTTATTTGAGGCAGATCGTAAGATTGCACGGTATACCAGTCAGCATTGTACCAGACAAGGATTCGTGTGACCAGAGTTGATGGTCAACCGAAGAGACAGTTAAGTAAATACAAGGATACTGGCGAGCAGTACAAGACAGGCAGAAGCAGTAGACAGACCGTCGTCATCATCCCTTGGAATTCAAAGAGGACGATCATGTCTTCTTGAGATTATCACCATTAGGCCGAGACCTGTCATATCAAGAGCAACCCGCGGGAACCCTTGACCATCGAGAAAAAGTATTGAAGAACCAGTCTATCCCCTTGATCCGCGTAGCATGGAAGCATAGCGCGCCAGAAGAATCTATTTAGAAGCGCGAGTACGACATGCATAAACGTTTTTGAACCTATTTCGTAACCCAAGATATAAATTACTTTGTTAAATTATATCTTATGCCGTCTTTCCCTTCTATCGTGGCTTAGTTTTAATTTCGAGGACAAAATTTTTATAAGTTGGGTAGATTGTAAACCCCCTCGACCAGATTCCCGTATTTTAGGAGTATTTTTCACAATTTAGGATTTGTTGCAATATTTTAATTTATTTTGCTTACATATCCTATTGACTTGTGCACATGTCCATCACCTAATTATTTGGAGCCTTACCCTGACTGTTATTGTCACGCCCCGATCTCCCGCAGGCAATTTCGGCCGTTCCCGCTAGGCGGGAATCACCCTCGCCAGCGCTCCCGCGGAACGATCGCTTAACCTATCCGGGCGTGATGCCGCACGAGCGTGATCCACGCCCGTGCAAGGCCATGGTTCATTGGCTGGCGGCAAGAGTTCTAAGCCACAGAGTCGCACAGATTGTCCGAGTGCAGCGGAGTTTAGGAACGTATAGCGATCGGTAACAGGTTCACTGAGTCGATTTACTTGTTTAGAAACATGTTTGGAAACAGAGTTTCATATTGGATATGCAAGCAAGCAAACCGTTCATGTTTCAGGGTGTGCGTAGCGTGTCTCGTGTGACTCGAGGGTCTGATGCAAAGCTAGACACACAATGCACATTCTTAGGGGCAGTCACTATCCAAGCCAACACAATGACTTAGCTATATGCAGGGCGGTCCCCGAGTATCTCAGGATCGGCAGCTGGTGGAACAGCATACCAATGACTCTTTATCTGATGCTAGAGGCAGCTGTGACTCATGGTTGCTTTGCACTATCATGGTAGCAGCCGGGACACATGCAGTTCAGCTCTCCACCAATAGCCATTGTCCGACCGCGTGCGAATGCATGAAACACTATCAAATAAACTCTAGTATGCAGACGAGACGAACCATCAGAATACACTCGTTGTTGCGGGGCAATCCGACTTATCACTTGAACACGTTCAGGCACAGTATTGTTCTCTCGAAGCATAGACGATAGTGAACATATTCATGCACTCTAAGCAGGCGATTCAGGATTCTCGTTAAGCAGGCATTGTTTCAAAGACAAGCTAGGTGAGTTCGTTCATTAACATGCAAGGCAGGTTCTATCATTCTCTTAAGAAAATATTGCAAGCAAAAACTCAGGTTATTATTAAGGCGTGCAAGAATCAGAGAACGAAGTTCTGTCCACTCACCTTGATACATAACGCCGGCGTGAAGCGGGGCGTTACATACTTACCAACCAACAAAAAGTTTCGTCCTCGAAACTTCAAGGATAAACTTTTCGATATCCCGAGTAGCGATAGTGCCGTCCCTCGCCGTACTCAATCGAAACAATCAAGCAATTCAAGTTCAGGAAACATTTTGCACTTTGAGAATATATATGGACTTATTGTATGGAACGCTCTTTGCAAAACCATATCGATAATATCTCAGAGTCATAGCAACGGTTTGGGCCAGAGAATCGATTCTGCTCTGATACCATTCTGTCACGCCCCGATCTTCCGCAGGCAATTTCGGCCGTTCCCGCTAGGCGGGAATCACCCTCGCCAGCGCTCCCGCGGAACGATCGCTTAACCTATCCGGGCGTGATGCCGCACGAGCGTGATCCACGCCCGTGCAAGGCCATAGTTTATTGGCTGGCGGCAAGAGTTCTAAGCCACAGAGTCGCACAGATTGTCCGAGTGCAGCGGAGTTTAGGAACGCATAGCGATCGGTAACAGGTTCACTGAGTCGATTTACTTGTTTAGAAACATGTTTGGAAACAGAGTTTCATATTGGATATGCAAGCAAGCAAACCGTTCATGTTTCAGGGTGTGCGTAGCGTGTCTCGTGCGACTCGAGGGTCTGATGCAAAGCTAGACACACAATGCACATTCTTAGGGGCAGTCACTATCCAAGCCAACACAATGACTTAGCTATATGCAGGGCGGTCCCCGAGTATCTCAGGATCGGCAGCTGGTGGAATAGCATACCAATGACTCTTTATCTGATGCTAGAGGCAGCTGTGACTCATGGTTGCTTTGCACTATCATGGTAGCAGCCGGGACACATGCAGTTCAGCTCTCCACTAATAGCCATTGTCCGACCGCGTGCGAATGCATGAAACACTATCAAATAAACTCTAGTATGCAGACGAGACGAACCATCAGAATACACTCGTTGTTGCGGGGCAATCCGACTTATCACTTGAACACGTTCAGGCACAGTATGGTTCTCTCGAAGCATAGACGATAGTGAACATATTCATGCACTCTAAGCAGGCGATTCAGGATTCTCGTTAAGCAGGCATTGTTTCAAAGACAAGCTAGGTGAGTTCGTTCATTAACATGCAAGGCAGGTTCTATCATTCTCTTAAGAAAACATTGCAAGCAAAAACTCAGGTTATTATTAAGGCGTGCAAGAATCAGAGAACGAAGTTCTGCCCACTCACCTTGATACATAACGCCGGCGTGAAGTGGGGCGTTACATACTTACCAACCAACAAAAAGTTTCGTCCTCGAAACTTCAAGGATAAACTTTTCGATATCCCGAGTAGCGATAGTGCCGTCCCTCGCCGTACTCAATCGAAACAATCAAGCAATTCAAGTTCAGGAAATATTTTGCACTTTGAGAATATCTATGGACTTATTGTATGGAATGCTCTTTGCAAAACCATATCGATAATATCTCAGAGTCATAGCAACGGTTTGGGCCAGAGAATCGATTCCGCTCTGATACCATTCTGTCACGCCCCGATCTCCCGCAGGCAATTTTGGCCGTTCCCGTTAGGCGGGAATCACCCTCGCCAGCGCTCCCGCGGAACGATCGCTTAACCTATCCGGGCGTGATGCCGCACGAGCGTGATCCACGCCCGTGCAAGGCCATGGTTCATTGGCTGGCGGCAAGAGTTCTAAGCCACAGAGTCGCACAGATTGTCCGAGTGCAGCGGAGTTTAGGAACGCATAGCGATCGGTAACAGGTTCACTGAGTCGATTTACTTGTTTAGAAACATGTTTGGAAACAGAGTTTCATATTGGATATGCAAGCAAGCAAACCATTCATGTTTCAGGGTGTGCGTAGCGTGTCTCGTGCGACTCGAGGGTCTGATGAAACCGTTCATGTTTCAGGGTGTCCTCCGGCGACGCCCTGAGCCGTCACGGCGAAGCCTCGGCGAGTCCCCGCTGAACTCTGACCGGACACAGTGACCAGGACACAGTACAGCAGCTGGACATGGCCCGGACACGTCCAGGACACAAATCCTGTGTCAAGACGACTCACGAGGACACGAAGAATTCGGTTTCTGGAGCCCTGTTCAGGTATCGTTTTCTCCCTCCTCGTACTTCCGTTTTCAATTCCGTCAGTTATGACACGTAGGCTATGTGACCCTCTCGGTGCCCGTGCAACCCGCTCGGTGCATCGCGTCCTGTGGCGATCGCGGCACGCGATCCAAAAACAGGAAAAACAACGACCCGATTCACCCCGGAACTGAGTACGCCCCGCCAAACGGGACGACTTGGTCGCACGCGGTCTTTACCGAAATGTGCGCGACGTTGATACGGACGTGTAGGAATTCGGAGAAGTTGATTTGGATGTGCGTGCACACCGAAATTAACGCGTATCCGCCGACACCGCCCCGTATCCGTCAGTTCTGGAATATGCTGTAACTTTGTGTACACACGTCGGATCGAGACGAAACTTGCGCCATCGGACTCGTAGCAATACGCTGGTCCTGTGAGCCAAGTTTGGTTCGATTCTGAGAACGTTGACAAAATCCCGTATCGTGGGCCCCACAGGCTCCACCTGACGGGTGATTTTGTGACCGGCTCACCGGAATCCAATTCTGGAAGTTCCGTTGGGTTCGTATCATCGTTCCTGACTTGTTGACACTAAGTTTGGTGAATTTGGAGACCTTTGACCCTGACACGTTTTTCGGTGCAAAGTGGCCCACATGTGGACCCCGCTTTGACCAGAAACTGTCATTTTTGCTCCTGTGTCCAAATTGGACTTAAGGACAGGCGTTTCTAGCTATTTGATATTTTCTGAGACTGTTAGTGATGTTTATTTCAGTATCCGAAGATATTTATTCTGAGGCCATAGTTCTGACACTTGGTATTTGACATCTGGACATTATATTTGCAGCTCTCCCGCCAGGCAAGTATACCTTGCCTTATTGTACTATTTAAATTCAGTTATTGTTAGTTACATGTTTATTTATTTTAATATTATATAAATGTGCGCGTCCGAGAAGACTCGAGTGCAGTCAACGATGGCGTTGACGTTAGGACTTGTGTCTGGCCTAGTGTCTAGTAGACCCACCTAAAGTTGTGAAGTTATTGATATAACTTCTCAGGCCTTGACACGTATCATTACACATCACAGAGTGAGTACATGTAGGGACGCGTGCCTCATGCGCGACTGGCCATCAGTGTGAGCAACACGTGTAGCGGTATTTAGCTCAGTTGTTTATTTTATTGAGACTTGCATCATAGTAGGAGGTGTCCACATTGTTTTCATGACTTGTACATCTATATTAGGCGAGAAAGATACTAGTATGCGTATGGGACACCCCCTCCTTATATGTTCATGTTGCCTGATACCATGCTGCTCGGAGATGGAGTATTGGTTGTTTCCGTTACCGTGCTCCGAGGAGGATGGGGTACCCCTTGTGTGTTTTTATACCTTCGTCCATGCTCTGCAGGGATGGACGATTGCAGAGCTACCCGTGTGTCCGGGGGCATATGACACATATACTAGCCAGTCACGACGATTGGTGAATTACGTCAGCATATGTCTAGCCTACACATTCCCATGCGTACTACAAAGTCTTTAAATTGCATTCACTTAGATGGTTAGCACACCCTGTATTTATTTATTCAGTATTTACATTATGGCATGTTATTTTTATGTATCTTGCTATGTCCCTCTGAGGACCTGGTTCCCTGCCAGGTGTATATGTTCTTGAGTATTCGCAGGAGCACAGATCCGGACAGGCTTCTCATATTTCGAGGAGATCTTCTCTTGAGTCTTGTGATCGTCAGATATTGTTCTTATATGGTGTGTATCTGGTTCTTTTATATTCTATTTCGGCAGTGGATTTGTTTCCATCCGACTGTCATTCCTTAGATCCTTATTATTATCTAGTTACATGATTATTGATTATTCATGATTATTTGACTCTGTGGATGAGATTTAGATATTACCCTGTGACTTGTAATTAGTTTTACCACTTATGAATTATTGTTCATTATACAGCGTACGCACGTATATATGGTTTCCATATATTGGAGTTGCCATATATACGGGCCAGCTGGCATGGTTACGTGACCTAGTCCTACGTATTTTGGGACTGGGGCGTGACATCGATGGTCTTCCGGTCGAGCTTCTTCCATTCTTCCACCGTCATGGAATCCGGCTTGGAAGATTCTCCTTCAACCGGTGCATAGAGGTCCTTGCAATAGAGAAGGTCCGTCATCTTCGTCTTCCATATCATCCAGTTGCGGACATTCAAGCTGATCATCCGAATGCCACCAATGGAAGTCTCCATCTCAACACAAGAAGATTAGCAACCTGTGCTTTAATACCACTTTTGGGAAAAATAAGACATTTTTCGTCTTTGCGATGAGATAAAATAAAATGAAAGGGAAGAGAAGAGAAGTAAAGAGAAACCGCATACAAGATTTACCGAGGTTCAGCTCAATTTGAGCCTACGTCCTCCGCCTGTCCCTTCTTCACCGTTTTCACTATAATCAAATGAAAAATTACAAGGGTCATCTCTCAAGTTGGTACAACTTAACTTGATGATCACTTTCTCTCACAAACTCACTTGAGGTGGATTACAAGTTGTGTATTGTTCTTCTTGTTACTTGTTGTGTTAAACCTTCACCATCTTTCCTCTATTTATAGGGAGGATATGCCTCTTGGGTACATCACATTCTTTGCATGGAGAAGTCCAGAGGAAAGATTCGTTCATTCTCTCAAGATTCGTTCATCTATCATCAATGTTACATGCAAGCTGAATGCATACAGAATATGAATAGATAGGCTACTTCAGATGGTCATAACTTCTTCAATACACCTCCAAATGACCTGGTTCAAAGCCTGAATAAAAGAGAAAACTTTTCTCAACAAATTTTGTATTGAAGACCGAGCCAAATAATGATTGCAACAACTTCGAAATAGCCTCCCAAAACTGAATCTTGTCACAGAAACTGCACCCAGAAAAATGGTTAAGTACTTGGCCGAACCCAACCATGGATGACTGATTTCCATGGATCAAATCCATGTTTATTCATCATGGGGATGGACCCCGTTCCCATCAATAATGCCTCAAAGGGAGATGTCCTAGTAGCTGAAAATGTTTGCTCCACTCTCTAGGTTTGCTTTCACATAAACACCTTAGATAGGTTTCCACACACATTTATTATCTCTGTTTGACCATCTGTTTGGGGATGGTAAGCAATGCTAAATTTGAGTTGTATTCCTTGGAGTTTGAAGAATTCCTTCCAAAATTGACTTGTGGAGATAGGATCCCTATCTGTTATAATAAACTTGGTCATCCCATGCAATTTAAAGACCCCATCTAGAAAATTTTGAGCCACCATGGTAGCTGTATATGGATGACCAAGTGCAAATAGGTGGATGTATTTAGTCAGTCTGTCAACAACCACTAGTATAGTAGTTTTATTCTGACTGCTAGGTAACCCTCTATAAAATCTGTAAACCCCCAAAATTTTTCAGATTTTAAAAATCAATTTTCTAGAATTTTCTGTGATTTTTTAACTAATTAAATCAATTATTTTCTGGTATTAAGTATTTTTAAATGTGTTTATTAAATATTAAAATATTATAAAAATAATATTTTTGGGTGTAAAATAAAATATTAGACATAGGGTAATTTTTCTGGATTTTATTGGACCCCGGAAGTATTTTTAAAGACCTAAAAACTAAGTTTTAAATAAACCCTAGAAATAAATCCGATTTATTTGGCCTGAACCGACCTGAACCGGACCGGACCCGGTCTAGCTGAACCGGACCCAACCCTAGCTGGTCGGATCCGGGCCTAACTCGCAACCCGACCCGACCCGACCCGCCTACTACAGGACCCTTTCCCTGTAACCGACCCCGACGCTTCGGTAACCGCCGTCGACCGCCGCGTTCCCCGCCGGCCGTTATGCCGCCGCCGTCCGCCCGTTACGCCCCCGACTCCTCCGCCCATAACCGCCCAGCTCCTCCCTCTCGCCCCTATAAATCCCCTCGTCTCCGGCCTCTCTCCTCTACCTCCACCAGCCTCCACGAACCCTCTCCACCTCGCCGTGCACCGCCCTCGCCGCCGTCTCCTCCGTCATCCCCTCAGCCCTCGTCCCCGTCGAGCCCCTCAGCCGCCACCTTCCTCCTCCCGATCCGCCCAGAACCCCCAGCACCCCCAGCGCGTCGTCTCCCTGCAGCGCCTCAGTCTCCTCCGCCTCTCTCTCGTCCCAGCCGTGCCGACGACCTCAGCCCCTCCTCCGGCGAAGCCCCAGCACCCCAGCCCGTTGCCTCGCCGCAGCAGCTCCGCCTGAGCTCCGCCGCCTCCGACGAACCACTCCCCGCAGCACCTCCAACGAGCCGAGCCGCCTCCGCCTTCCTCCGCAGCCGTGCCTAGCAGCCCCGGCGAAGTCTCCGGCCATCGAAACCCTAACCCTAGACACTGTACAGTGTTGTGTCGTGTCGTGTCGCCTCGCGGACACGATGAATCCAGTTTCTGCGGAGCCCTGTTCAGGTAGACTTTTCTCTCTCCTCGCTGCCCTATTTTTCGTTCCGTCTGTTGTGATGCGAACCCTGCGTGACCCTCTCGATGCCCGTGCAATCCGCTCGGTGTGTCGCGTCATGTGGCAATCGTGAACTGCAATCCAAAATCAGGAAAATAAATACCCAGTTTTTTCCCGGAACTGAGTGCGCCCCGCCAAACGGGACGACTTGGTCGTGTGCGGTCTTAACCGAAAGGTGTGCACCGTTGATACGGACGTGTGAGATTTCGCTGAAGTTGATTTGGATGTGCGTGCACACCGGAATCAACGCGTATCCGTCGACAACGCCCCGTATCGGCCCTGTTCCCGAACACATTGTAACTTTGTGTACGCAAGTCGGATCGAAACAAAACTTGTACCATCGGACTCGTAGCAATACGCTGGTCCTGTGACCCAAGTTTGGTTCGATTCTGAGAATGTTGACAAAATCGCGTATCGTGGGCCCTACGGCTCCATTTGACGGGCGATTTTGTGATCGGCTCATTGGAATTCAATTCTGGACGTTCCGTTGGGTTCGTATCATCGTTCTAGACTTGTTGACCCTAAGTTGGACGAATTTGGAGAATATTATCTCTGACACGTTTTTCGGTGCGAAGCGGGCCACATGTGGATTCCACTTTGATCAAAAACTGTCACTTTTGTCCCTGTGTCCAAATTGGACTCAAGGACAGGCAATTCTAGCTATTTGATGTCTTCTGAATCTGATGGTGATGTCTATTTCAGCAACCGGAGGAGTACCAGCAAATTCTACTGATACCAGAGCTACAGTTGGAGTCAGAACCCCAGGCAAGTGTACCTTGCCAAAACTTGCAGTACCTGCTTCATATTATTGTCTTGATTTACTCATATGTTGTACTTACTTAACCTAGGACCGTGTGACTTTACTTAGCGTCCGATTAATAGTCGGGTGCCAACACCGTACGCGGAGTTGTGTAACGTCATCTAGAGATAGATATCGAGACTCTTTACATTCTCGTGCTTGCATTATCAAGTACGTCATAACCCAGGACACCTGACACTATTCATGAGACAGAATCTTCCTGAGATATTCATGGTGATTCTGTATAGGTTACAGGTTTCATGATATTCTTTTGCTTAGATATTATATGACTGGATGCATTAGTTATAATCCTGCGTGGCATGGACATGAGACATTGTGGACATGAGACGTATGATTACATTGGGTGGGGAGAGACACACAGGCTACAGGTTGATTATATTATGACGGCGTCGTAGTCTCTCTCTGAGCTAGACAAACTGCATGATATCTCTGCTACCGGCTCCCCGATACCGAGCTTCTAGTGGTCTCAGCCTGAGTTCTAGTGATGCTTTCATCTTGCATATCACTTAGCTGGTTATATAGTTTACCCTATTGTTTCATTTATTGCTGCACTGCATTTATTTTGGCATGAGTTATTTTGTACCTTGCTATGTCCCCTGAGGACCTGGATCCGGATTATGTCCCCAGGATTAGCAGACGAGATTGATCCCCAGGTATACGGGACAAGAGCATTAGCAGGAGCAGGAGCAGGAGCAGGAACAGGAGCAGGCACTGGAGCAGTACCAGATCCAGTAGACGAGTGATCCCCGAGGATATCTTCTGAGTATATGCTTTATCCATACTCAGTATTTGCAGTTGTTATCTTTATTTCCGTATCTTGACTATTGTATCAGACTTGTTATCAGGTTGTTCCCCGATTTATTTACTTGTGACTTGATGATGTTTAAATTTTCTTTTGTTGATATTAATGTATTCATTATGTGGATGAGATTAGTAGACCTTATTGTTGTATTACAACTTAAGTACGCCCCGATGGATCCATTAAATTGGGTTAGTCCTTTGGTGTGTGCTGTTGGCCATTGCCACGTGTCTAGTCCCTCGATATTTTGGAACTGGGGCGTGACAAAATCCATTGAAACATCTTTCTAAACTTTGTCTGGAAATGACGTGGCTGAAGGAGTCCTACATGTGATGTGTTTTCACCTTTCTTTATCTGACATATATCACAAGCTCTAACATAATTCTGGACTACATTCTTCATTCATTTCCAATAACAAGCCTTCTTCAACATGCGTAAGGGTTTTGATGTACATGAATGTTCTCCCTGCCATATCATGGTGTTCCTTAAGCATATTAACCACAAAATCTGAGTTATATAGGATCTATCAAGAGGCTATTCTTATAATACAGTAGCCCATCTTTCATTGAATATTTGGTAATGTCCAACTACCCTTGATGCCACTTAGCTAGCTGTCTGGCAATAGTAATCAGAATTACTCATTTGATCATTAAACTGCTGCAACCAATCTGCCGGAACTATAGAGATAGCTGTTAAGGTAGCACAACCCCTTTTTGATAGACTATATGCATCCATGTTTTCTTTTCCTTTTTATACTCCACTAAAGTCCTGCAAAATCCATTTGTACTAAGCCTCGGTGTATAATTTCTGCTTTAACAAATACTTTTAAGGACTTGTGGTCTGTCCTTATAAGAAAGGTTTTGCCCCACAAATATTTTTTTCACTTTTTGACAGCGAAGAGAATTACCAATATTGCTTTCTCATATGTAGATAGTGTTTTAGCCCTCCCCTTCAATGTTGACTAAGGTAGGCTATAGGTCTCCCTTGTTGCATCAAAACAACACCAATTTCTTCAGCAGAAGCATCACATTCTAACACAAATTCTTTGAAAAAAATCAGGTATACACAGTACTGGTGGGTTGGTCAGTGCTTCCTTTAGTTTTTCAAAAGATTTATGTGGACCTTCACCCCATTGGAAGGCATTTTTCTTCAGTAGACTGGTCAGTGGTCCAGCAATGTCACCATATCCCCTGATAAATCTCCTATAATAACCAGTGAGGCCTAAGAATCCTCTGAGGTCTTTAATGTTTTTAGGAACATGCCAATGTATTATTGCCTTTATCTTTTCTATGTCCACCTGCACACCCTCTACCGAGATTACATGTTCTAAATAACCCACATGTTTTTGAGAGAAGTAGCACTTGCTTCTCTTTATCATGGAAATAATGTTCCAGCTGAGTAGCACTATAAACCAAAATGTCATCAAAGAATACTAGTACAAACCTCCTCAAATATTCTCTGAAAATGACATTTATCATAGCTTGAAAAGTTATAGGAACATTTGTGAGGCCAAATGACATAACAGAAACTCATAATGACCTTCGTGAGTTTTAAATGCAGTCTTGTGTATGTCCTCCATTGCCATCCTCACTTGGTGATACCAAAATCTGAGGTCAAGTTTGGAGAAGTACCTGGTTCCATATAGCTCATCAAACAGTTTATCTATGAACCAAATCTGAGGTCAAGTTTGGAGAAGTACCTGGTTCCATGTAGCTCATCAAACAGTTTATCTATGAACCAAATCTGAGGTCAAGTTTGGAGAAGTACCTGGTTCCATGTAGCTCATCAAACAGTTTATCTATGAACCAAATCTGAGGTCAAGTTTGGAGAAGTACCTGGTTCCATGTAGCTCATCAAACAGTTTATCTATGAAAGGAATTGGAAATTTATCCTTGATAGTTATGTGATTAAGCGACCTATAGTCAATACACATCCTTCATGTGCTATCTGATTTTTTTTTTACCAAAATGACTGGTGAAGAGTATTAATTGTTACTAAGTCTAATGACCTGTCACATCCCGCTCCCATAATACTGGATAAATACGAGAACTAACATGGCCAACCACATCTTGCAGAATACCGAAGTAAGCCACAATGTGCTAAGGTTGTATATAAGACATATGGGTGGACTCTATCATGCTATGACGTCAGTCCTAAAGGCCGACAAATCCTAGTATCTCAATCCATCAACATCAAGTACAAGAGTATATCATATATGAAAGTAAAAAATGCGTCCCAAATTACATACCACATATGATCATGAAGCTAGTGAATATAAAATGCTACACTATCAGAGTATAATTTTACATGATCAAATATACCAGTCATGATATAATGCATACATCATGTTGACTGAAGTCAGAGAAGTGATATCAAAATATAGGGCTAACACTGCCTCTTGCTAAAATACCACAGAAAAGAAATAACACTAAGAGGGTTGAGGAAGGAAACTCACTCGCGAGCTTCGGCCGCCGTCCTACAAGTGCGAGCCATCTTGCTGGAAGTGCGGTGGATCCTGATTCTTGTCGCGCCCCGATCCCGTAGTGGCCGATCGTCCTCGCTTGGTCCCTACGGAACCGCTCGTCCTCGCTTGGACGCGATGCCGTGCAAGCCTAAGTTGCGCTTGCACCAGGCAACGTACCTTCACAAGACACAAGTTAGACGAAAATATACATATATAGGCACAGAGTGAAATGCAGAGAACCAAGTTGAACACATTTGATAGGCACACAAAATACTTTCTTTTATTGAATGCTGAAGATTTGTATTACAAAGTGTTTGCTTGGCTGAGTTACAAAATATGCCTTAGAAGGCTTACAACTCTTTTTACATTCCCAAAACTAGCCACAACGTCCACACATTACATCCTTTTAGTAGGACCAAAATAACAGAACATCTAGCAAAAGAGGAGAAGCCCACTGGAGAGAAAAGTAACGGAAGCAGCACGAGCACAGTCCTACGGAAGGTAGCGCGGACGCTGATTCAGATTCAGGATGCTTGCCAAACTCTCTCTTCCAGTACATGGATATTTGTCCACAAACGTGGGTCAGTACTACCACATGTACTGGTGAGCGACCGTGGCCAAACTCACCTTAGAAAATCCACACTAAGCATAAGAAGCTAGCATTATTAGGTGATCTTTCTAGTTGTCTAGTTTCTTTTTAACAATTCATGCAAGGAAACATAGACGATATATAGCATATGCATATGATATTTCTTACCCACGACCAAGCGGATATCCCTGCAGCAGATACACAAGTTAGCCATGATTTGCATATATGCATAAACTTATGTATCAATCTTTGGTGTCAAAATAATAGGTATGCAAGATGGTAAACTTAGCATGCGCCCTATCTATATGACGGTCCATGAGTTTCCCCATTGATGGACAACAACACCCCCCTATATCCCGTAGGAACGGAACATCAGGGTGCTCTCACAATCCCTTCCGGACCGACCGATTCCCAGTGCCCCAGAAACCGATCGAGAGACTATTACCTTGTGCACAAGTTGTCCGAGACCCATGCATGACAAGCAACATTTTATCAATTTAACTCTTAGGATGCACAACATTAGCAAGCATATAACAATCTAATAGCCACACCCCCCTAGATTCCGTAGGACCGGAACATCAGGGCGGACTACTAGACTCTTCTCATTCATTCTTTTACACTTGACACAAACACTAACCATGAACGTTTAATGCACGATATAGTGATGCAACAAGTGAGTAAGGGGCACACATTCAATTGAAGTAAAGCAGAACTCTATGTATATTTGCATGCAGTTCATTTCTTTAGCTTATCTTTTTAGTGAGGCAACATTTAGTGAACTAGATATTATTTCATTTAGGCATGTGAACTGAAAGATTCATCGAAGGGCCTAAGCCACTCACCGAGTGAATTGAACGAGAGGATGGGGAAGCATTATGCAACGTTTACTCTTTGGTTATGCGTCCTGCAAATGCAACAATACTTGATTAGCATACTTCAATCTCTTTCCCTTACGATTCTAAAGAACGCGCAAGCGAGAAAGCAAAATCATGAAAACCAAGTCATCGAAAGCAATTCAAAACACAAAGCAACACAAAACCAAGAAGCAAAGCAACCAACAAAAACTCTTGGACTCATTTCAATAGAAGTCGTTCCATCAATTGGAATGTTTCATTGCACTTCGTCCGTATTGATTTGGCGGTAAGGTTTCCCCGAGACTCGATTCTCAACCGAGTCGAAGTAGCAAGTGTTCCATAAGTAACCGTTCGGAGCGGGGCGTTACAGTTCTCCTCGGGGTAATCTAGCCATACAAAACAAGTGGGGTTATAATCCCAAGCAACAAGTACCACAAAGGAGCTCAAGGTGATAGACCAAACTCATCACAACATACAACCGAAAAGAGACATAAAAATAAATGCGGACTGAGACTTATACGGTACCAATGTACTTGTCTAAAAAATATAGCTGAAAGAACTGATAACAAGTGCTATAAAGGAAAATAAGGCAACGAGGGGCAAAAGGGCATAGGAACTACTCTGGATCGGGACCACAACCCTTAAACGAAATAAGTACCGGAGTTGCAGACCTCCATCCGAGCAGAACTTAGTACCCTAACCACGCGCCGAAAGAGTGAATTAAAAGGGGCGAGCTTAACGAATAGACAAACATTCATTGCACGGCCAACCATGCCTACGGCTTGCTATAATTGTAAACCCCCTGAATTTTCAAAAAATATTAAACTTGGATTTTTCACAATTTTCTGAAATTTTCTGGAAATTTTTTGTAATTAAAAACCAGGGTTCTAATTATTAAATAATTTTTAATTGTCAATAAATAATATTAAAATATTATGGAAATAATATTTTTGGGTGTAAAATGAAAAACTGGACTTAGGATAATTTTCTGGAATTTATTGGGCCCCGGACCTAATTTAAAACACCTAAAACTATTTACCTATTTATTTATTAATTAAATTATTATTATTATTATTATTAATATTATTATTATTATTTTCTGTTTAAATACCGGCCCGTTTCTTCAGCCCGGCCCACTGGGCCTGACCCGCGGCCCGCCAACCGGCCCAGCCCGCACTGCCATCCGGGTCGGGTCGGGTCGATGAAACCCGACCCGCCGCCCGCCCGCTGACCCGGTCACCGCTGCCCCTCCCCACGACCTCCGCCCGGCGTCGCGTTTTTCGCCGCCTCCGGCGGCCAGCTCCACGTCGACCCCCCCTCTTCCGCAGCGCCCCGCCTTCTCCGCCACGTAGCCGTCCTCCTCCGCCATCCCCGGCTAAACCCCGCCCCTCTCCGCCTATATAAAGCCCAGAACACCCCCCCCTCCGGCCAACATTCCCTGCGCCACCGCCGCCTCCTTCCTCCACCGCCCTCGACGACGACCGAGCCGCCCGCCTCCTTCCTCCACCGCCCTCGACGACGACCGAGCCGCCCCAGCCTCCTCCCTCTTCTCCCCTACTCCTTCGTCCCAGCAGCCGACGGCAGTCGCCCGAGCCGCCCTCGACCCCGCCGTCGACGACGCCGCCGCCCAGCCCCCGGTCGGCCTCCCCAGCAGCGCCGCTCAGCCCTCCGCCGGCCGGCCATCGCCTAAATCCAGAAAACCCTAACCCTAACCCTAATTCCCAATTCTTCGTGTCGACACGTGTCGGACACGACGCGGACACGGTAATCCCGGTTTCTCGAGCCCTGTTCAGGTACTCATAACTTTCTCCTCGCTGCCCCGTTTTCAATTTCGTAAATTGTGTTGCGAAGCCTGTATGACCCTCTCGGTGTCCGGACAAACCGCTCGGGGCATCGCGTCCTGTGGTGATCGCACACCGCGATCCAAAAACAGGAAAAACATCGACCTGATTCACCCCGGAACTGGGTACGTCCCGCCAAACGGGACGACTTGGTCGCGCGCGGTCTTCACGGATACGTGCGCGTCGTTGATACGGACGTGTGGGATTTCGCAGAAGTCGATTCGGGTGTGCGTGCACACCGGGATCAACGCGTATCCGCGGACACCGTCCCGTATCCGCCTTTTCTGAATTACGCCCTAACTTTGTGTACACACGTCGGATCGAAACAAAACTTACGCCATCGGACTCGTAGCGATACGCTGGTCCTGTGACCCAAGTTTGGTTCGATTCTGAGAACGTTGACAAAATCGCGTGTCGTGGGCCCCACAGGCCCTACTCGACGGGCGATTTTGTGATCGGCTCATCGGAATCCAATTCTGGAAGTTCCGTTGGGTTCGTATCAGCGTTCCTGACCTGTTGACACTAAGTTTGGTAAATTTGGAGACCTTTGACCCTGACACGTTTTTCGGTGCAAAGCGGGCCCACATGCGGACCCCGTTTTGATCCGAAATTACCGTTTTGCCCTTGTCTCCAAATTGGACCCAAGGATAGGCGTTTTTAGCTATTTGATATCTTCTGAGCACGATGGTAATATTTATTTCAGCATCCGGAGTTATTTCTGAAAATTTCCCCGAGGATAGAACCATAGTTTGGATCCAAACATCAGGCAAGTACCTGCACTTCAAGTTTATTCTTTATATTGTGATAATTAGTTCCTTGCTCTACTAGCACCATTGGATGTTTACACGTAGTGTTAGAATCTGGATTTCATGTCTTGAATATTGGATTTCATGTCTTGCTTTTTGTGTCGGGTGGGAGAATACTAGGAGGTATGTAGTTTACCCTTCCCCCTATTGTCGATAGTTGTTGGTACGCGACAGTACCATCAGCCTGATACTCGATTATTCATTGTGTGATAGCCGCCTAGGACGGCCTGATTAGCCTTATAACCCCCTACATGCCAACTATATATTCTAAATACACACTTACACACACATAGTTTCTTGTCGTGTTGCAGTTCCTGTTATCTTGTTGTAGTTCCATTTTTCTGTCTCATTATATTTCCTGTTTACTCATATTCATGATTTACAGCAATTAACCCTTAGTTATTGTTACTTCTTATTTATGCATATCCTCAACATGATACTTGTCAGTTCTTTTCTACTTGTCATAAATATTTAGTTTAATCTTTGTTGTGCATTGTGTACTTTGCTCCTTTCCTGACTGGATCCGTTGATTTAGGCGATGATGAGGACTATGCCCCCACCCTTTTATGGCCCCTATGAGGTAGCAGGTGATACTTATGAGGAGCCGGTTCCCACTCAGGAGACTACTTCTGAGGAGTAGTTAGCAGATAGTTATTATTTTTCTTTCAGTCTAGTAATCGGGTTTGTCCCCGATTTATCTTCTGGTTCTGTAATAAACTATGGATCTGTTTGTCACATTTATCTTATGAAATCTTAGCATTCATATTTCCTGTTATTATCCTTGCCTATTTATTCTTGTGGATGAGATAGATTTAATTTACCCGTGAATATGATCTAGACAGCGTACTACCGCCGACACTGCGGCGTAGGCTGGACGTACCCACGTACTCGTGCCCGAATATCCGGGTGCGGGTCGTGACAATAATTAACTAACTAGGGTTATCACAAACCTAGTTACTAACAAATGCATACTTTGAAGAATATTGCTCCGGCACTGCAGTCAAACCGGATGGCCAAGGGTACGCTTGTCGAGTAAACTTTAAATGCACATTAACATCACTACAACATAACTTATTACTTTGCCATAAACAGAAATTGAACTTATAAGCATAAACTTAAACTTGTGACCATAAACTTGCTTTATAAACATAAACTTGTCTTGTAACATAAACTTGTATATAAACTTGTCTTGTAAGTGCTGCAGCATGCGCAAACTTGGTCAGTCATGAAGCCCTTGTCTAGCAGAGTTGTTTCATGCTGCATGGGGCCCTTGGAGATCGGGATAGCCAGTAGCCCAATATTCTTCCCTACCAATGATCTAGGTAAATCTTATCTTGTTTAATTATTACTAAATTATTTCAAGTTCTCGAGTCGTGGACCATTGAGAACTTCCCTAGAATGACGAGTCACGAGTATGAGCTTTTCACGAGTTATCGTATTCGCGACACGCGATGCATTGGACAATACTCACACTCGATTGTTCGATACCAAATGCAATGGATTTTCATACACAAACATTCCCACGGTGTCGTGAGGATTGTGAACTTGTACATAAACTTGTCTCGTGAACTACAAGCAAAACTTGTCTGGTAACATAAACTTGTATCAACATAAGAAAGCACACAACAATAATCACTAAAAGAAGTTATTAAATGAACATAATTAAAAGAAACACAAAATGCGCACAAGAATTCCTGGCCGCATGCGCACACTGGCCGCATGGACCCACTGGCCGCATGGACTCACTGGCCGCATGCACTCACCAGCCGCATGCACCCAAGTGCTGAGTGATGGATCATAAATGCGTGTTAGAGAGAATTTACTAAAGATGATTGATGTGACATGCTATAAAAATATGTCAGGAAGAATAAGACAAATCATAAAAAGATGTGCAAGGGCGAAGCAGAGTTATGCGTCCACAAAGAAAATAGGCGCATAGGGGCACTGTCGCATAAGTCCGCTTGCCACATGCTCTCTCGGCCGCATGGGTGTTTTCTTTGGACTTAGTGAATTTCTCATTCGTTCAGCGAGTGAATACACAAGGAGTTCAAGGACTTAGTTCCAGAACACTTTGTGTAATAAACAGTCATGCATCTAACAAGATGGATGCATGCTGGTTGGCTATGCGGCAAAGAGTTCAGGCCGCATGAAAATTTTGGCCGCATATGATACTGGTCGTATGAGAACTTCGTCTTCTCCAAACAGCAGGTTCAGCCATGACGGAAACTCCAAAAAAATCCATAAAATATTTTCTTCATAATTTTTTTTATTTTAGCTCTGAATCAAGTGTTTCAAAAGCCAAAATGCTCGAAATGAAGTACTCCATCCACTAAAAAAACTATTTTTTTTAAAATACCATTTTTATTAGATCAAAACCATGAAAAGCACATGGAACCCATGAAGACCCTAAACTTCAAATTTAGATCTACTCAAATATACTCATCAAAATCAAAAACTCCAAGAACTAAATATGATCAGCAACTCAATGAGAATATTTTTCATCAAATACATTTTAAAAACAACATATATATAAAAATTCGAAAATCAAGACTTCACCATTGAGCAAGATGTACTTGCCTTGGGTGGCTCCTAGCCTCTACCTCTCACGGTCCAAGTCACAACAACTTCTCCCTAGGGCTAGGGTTGGCTAGAGGGAGCTTGAAGGAGAGGAGGAAGAATGAAGCAAGAAGAGTGAAATGAGAAAATGAGTGAGGAGAGAAAAAAATACTCATATATATATACTAAAAGGAGAGTAGGATGGTTTAGTCATGGGTTCAATCAAATGAACCGAATCAAGTGTCCATTCTACATGTGGGTCATAAACCGGATCTACAGCAATGTCAATGTGTATTCTACTTGTCTCGGGTAGCCTCTCTCAATATCAGAAACACATTATCAGAAAAAATTAAATTCTAAAAATTCAAGAAATACCAAATCTGGAATCGGGTATGACATGACCCCACTAATTATGATCTCTTTAAGTTTCTTCTCAATTTCATTGTTGTGCAGGTATGGATGTCTGTAGGGTCTGCTCCTGGAAGTAGGAGCATTTTGTGGTCATAGCTTTCTGGGATGGCAATCCAGCGGCTCTTCAAATAAATGCTTGAACTAAGTTGTCTTACTCTGTGTCTACTTGCACACTGTTTTGATCTAATCCAGTAGAACATAACTGAATTATAAAAAACTGAGGTTTCTGCCTCATCAGGTTCAAATAGAGAAGTTTCATTTGATTTGATTCCTTCTGAAACAATGCATAACCCCTCTGTTCAACATACTTCATAAAAAGCTCTTTGAAATTTCACACAGTGTCTCCAAGAGTGCTGTTCCAATTTGCTCTCAACACAATTTGACATCCTGTGATAGGAAGTTGTAGCAGATTAGCTATGATTTTCTTTCCCTGACAGTCTATGATAACTGCTTTACATAGTCCTTTACTCTTTAGTTTCTCCCCATTTGCCACCATCACCTCAAAAGTTTCACTATTGTATATTGGCAATCTCAACCTCTCACTGAGTTGAGAATCTATGAAACTGTGGGAAGACCTTGAATCTACCAATATCATCACAAGCTTGTGGTTTACTTTGTCCCTGACAAGGCTTGTAGGGATATAAAAAAGGATCCCAGGGTTGTGTCCTCTCCCAATTCTTCATGGTTGTTTTCCTTTCCCGACTCCTCATGGTTTTCTTCATCACATATCAACAGATAAAACTTATTTTCCTTACAATTATGTCCCTTGAACCATTTCTTATCACATAAAAAACACAAACCCATATTTTTTTCTCCTCATTAATTCACTAGGAGATATAGCACGTGTAGAAGAGTTTACATTACTGGTCAGCCTTCCTGAAGAGTTATGGAATGGAAGTTTTTTGTTCTCCTCCAAGTTGTGATTCACCAAAGCAACTTGAGCTCTTGCAGCTTAGCCACTTGCACTGCAGGATTGGCCACTTGTACTTCATATCTAACGTCTTCTTTCAAACCCCCAATATATTGGCTAACCAAACAAGCTTCTAAAATACCCTGGACTCTTTTGGACAGTTTCTGAAATTGCAAATCAGATTCATGCATAGCTGTTTTCTGCTTTAAGAGTTTCAAATCTATTACACGATTAGTGAATTGGTAAAGCCCAAATTCAATTATTATATTCAATTTTTATAGCTTGAGAAAAGTCCTCCCAACTCATGAACCCCCCTTTGATTTTTATCATCCAATCAAAACCAGTATGTTGCAGTTCCTTTGAGCTGAACTGAGCATACTCTCACCCTATCCCAGTCAGCCACACTATAATAATTGAAGTAGTGTATGTTGGTTTTGTTTTCTTCAAAAACTCAAATTCCTCTTTGTATCTTTAGTCCCACATCGGATGGGGCAAAGCCCTCTTGTGTACATATATTACTTTATCTTCTTTGCTCTATTAAGTTGTTGTGTGGGGAACCCCTTGAGCCACACGCGCGCGCCGCCGCCCGCCGTCCGACTCGGCTTGGTTCGGTTCGGTTCGGCGTAACAGGTGCGGATACGCGCCCACATCTGCGGGCGCCGAATGCCGATCCGATTTCCTCTTCGGGTTCGGGCTGGGACCCTAAAATACTTTTTGCCTCTCTTCTTCTTCTTCATTTATTTCTGAACGTTACGTTTTTTGAACCGTTTTTTTTTTCTGTGTCCAGGTTCATTCGTAACGGCTGAATTAATCGTAATTTAATTCAGACCGTTACACAAATGTTTTATATATATACGTCCTTGTTCTTTGTAATAGAGATCAGAAAAAAACTTACGAAACCTCTGTCGACATTCTGTTCAGTTCTTCGTCTTCATCTCCAAGCTCTGGGCAGAGCTAAGTCCTGGTCGTTCTCTCCAAGTCGTGTGCGGCAACGAGATACCGGTAGTGCGGGGGTTTTACCACTAGGAGCTTCGGGTACGTCTGCACACAGATCCCGAATAAACTCTTAGGGCAGTGCTTCGTGCACGACTTCTCCAGAGGCCGGTAACATTGTTTAATTTTATTTTTGTATTCTGAAATTTTACAATAAGAAAAGACATTTAAATTCTAACAGTGTGTAATTCTCAATAACCACTCTGCAACATCCATAATTTCATCATAGTCTGGAAATTTCAGTCTAAATGTTGGTTGTCCCCAATGTGAACTTGGTTTTTTGAACCGATGCCCAGGCCACCGCCACTAGAATTTCACATATATAATGATGGTGTTGGAACATAGGAGCAGCAGCAGCATTCCCAGTATTGTTTCATGAGATGTGTGAATTTAAGCCAAGACTAAATGGACTAGCAGTCATTCCTTGAGATGGATATTGGATATTCGTAGCCATGGGAATAGAGTAATTAACTGGTGAAATTGGAGTACTAATTGCTGGTAAATTTGTGTTAACTGAAGGCAGATTTTGATTATGCAGGAAAAAAAACTGAGGGCCAATCACTGGAGAAACGACTTTAGAATTTTATATTCCTGCCAATTCCTCTAATAATTTATGGAACACTTCCGACAATTCGAATCCAGATCCCGTTTCTCTCTCCTCATCCAAGCGGCAGTTCCCGTTGGACTTATTCAACAGCAATCTCTGATACTAAAGGCTAGAGGCTGAACTCTGTGCATAATGAAGAAGGAAGCTGGATCTCTGAAGCTTAAGCAAACTGGAGTTGATACTGTAGGGGCTGATGGAAGAGGTATGTATCATCCTAGGGGTAAGATCGTAATTTCAGTACTCCATCTCCCGCTCCTTTTTTGTGTCTGTAGGTGATGGTCGCGTACAACAAGGATCCGAGCCCGGTGAAAGTGAACCTTGGCGTCGGTGCGTACCGGACCGAGGTGAGCATGACCGACCGATCAATCGGAGAATGGGGTTTGTGTAGTCGATGTCATGGTTTCTTGATCGTTTGATGTTTTGTTTTGTTTTGTTAGGAGGGGAAGCCGCTTGTTTTGAACGTGGTGAGACGAGCGGAGCAGCTGCTGGTTAATGATCCGTAAGGAGTTCTTCATGATTTTTCTTGCTCGGAGTATGAATAAATGGAGAGCATTGCATTTTGACCTAGAATATTGGTTGGTTTTTTTTTTGTTTTTTTTGTTTTTTAGGTCGCGTGTTAAGGAGTACCTCCCGATCACTGGATTGGCAGATTTCAACAAACTGAGTGCTAAGCTGATCTTCGGATCAGACAGGTGAATATGTTTTTGTTGTTGTTGTAAAACTAGTGCTGCGCTCGATTAGAGAATGTACATCGGATCAGGAAGCGACACTCTAAGAAACTGAATCATGTTGTGTCGGACACGTATCTGACACATATTGGACAGTCCAAAATACAATAGGACACACTAAACAGGTGCTGTGTCATCCCCGTGACACGTCATATCTGTGTCCGTCCGTGCAACAGAGATCTACTGTGTTATTTTGGTGTCGCCAAATATTAAGTATGTGAATTATACTAGTCCATTTTATATTCGAATGTAGTTCTTTAGGAGCTAAATTGTTTCACTGGAGTGGGGGGGTGCCACTTAGGATTTTATAGAAACAGAAGAAAATAAAATCTTGTGTAGTAACTTCACATTGTTCGGATATGATGTGATGATATTTGTGGGTGTTATGTATCTTTTAGTATCTCAACACTTTGGTCTTTCTTCTAGTTTTTCTTTTTGTATTGTATAATCTGATATCATCTTCATTTATAGATTATTATTTGTTTAATATTACGTTTTTTGAAAAGACGAGTAAAGAATCAGTTAGCTCCTTTGCCTAAGAAAACAATGGCATTGGTGGTGGTGTTTTGCTCGCAAATTAGATTATTGTGCTCTTCAGACTTGCTGAGGGGCCTTCATGGTCTAGTAGGTACACGTACATATCTTTTTTTGCTACAACCATGTTCTGGTTTTTTGCGTGCGCAGTGCTTGCACGCGATGGCGGACGCGGAAAGGAGGGAGGGGAGGAGGGGGGGAATGGGCGGAGGCTGCCGCGCGCCGTTGTGTGGAGCACTGTGCGTGCCAATGCGCTTTTTTGTTTTTGCTATCAATTTTCAGGATTATTGTTAACTAACAATAGGGTCTGTATTTGTTTTTGATGTATTTTTTTTTTCATTTGTTAATACCATTTTTATGATATATTTTTTCGTTAAAATGAAGTTTAAACTGAAACAGTTGTACTCGTCTAAATCATGCTTTTATTTGATCTTCAACAAAATGAGCTACGGTGCAGTTGTGGGGACCGAGGTTGGAATCTCCTCTGAGCAGATGATTTTATATAAATTTATATGCTGTGCGAATCTTGCTTCGACCCCCACAAAATGGGCCTTCGACTTCTTGGAATGTATTTAACCCCAACAACCATCACGACTCTGAAGTTTTGGTCCAGTAAAACAGGTGTAAACTCAATTGTATATGAAACTGGCAGCAAAGTCTGCTACTCCTGTTCGAGTTGGGTTGTTTGCATCTGGGTTCACTCTAATAAGAGAGTTGGTGTCTTTTTTTTTTATTTCCGGACAATTTGGCTGGAAATCTATTCCATCGTTTGGTTTAGGTTACAAAAATATATTCTCAAAAATTAAAAGTACCCGAGTAAATAATTTGACCACAAAACATGAGAATCATATCCCTTAAAATATGTGGGTATATTTTTTTTTGTCTGGACAAAAAGAATATTTTGTTGCTTTTTTATTTTTTATTTTTTGTTTATTTTTTCCTTTTTTTTGTTTTTATAAAGTTTTTTTTTTTTCAGTTTTTTTGTTATTATTCATTTTTTTCATTTTTATTTTTCCAATTTATTATTATTTTTTTATTAATTTTATTTTCAATTTCATATTTTTTTTTAATTTATGTAGTCACCGAAATAATATAATTTTTTTATAAATTTAATTACTTAGAATTTAATTTTAGGAAATATAATTTTTTTTACTATAGATTATTCCGAATATCAAACGCTTGGAGAATTTGTGTAAATATTGTGGGTAAGAAGAACATGTGCCATAAACCAACGGGTGGTGCTATGTCTACCACTTTTTTACAATCGCCATGTGGCGTCCACGTGGCGGCCGTCCATTGGAGGAGGGGAGAAAGGTAAAACTCGGTGGCTGTCCGGATGGTCGTCATGTGGCTGAAACGTCACGTAGCGGTCGTTTATTGGAAGAGAGTTGAGCTCGGGGATAGTCCACATTGCAGAGGGATGAGAGGGTTGTAAGAAGGTTGTAAGCATTTGGTAGTAAACTTAGCATTATTGTAAACCAATAGTGTACAAATGCTAACAAAGTGTTTGTAACATATAGGATTCCAAGTGTCAAATGTAGCAAACCCACAGGTCAAACCCCTCCCTTATCTGGAGACAATTGACTATAGGTTGTCCACAACTCTTATCCTATAATTTATAATCTATTAAATATTAACCTATAGTTTTTTTATAAATTATGTTAATTAATTACTATATAGTTATGCATAGTTAATATTTAATTCGTGGAAGGTCAATTCGTTCCTTATATGCTTATTTATTGGCATCGACATCAGAGATCCTCTTGACTGAGGGAATGAATGGATGTGAAAAAAGTGAGTGTTGAAGTAATGCTATTCATTTCTTCAAAGTGTAACTTCAAACTATTTCTACTAATGTGGATAAAAAAGTAGCTGACGTGACATATTAAATAGCAATATGTGACACCTAACATGATAAATTTTAACCCAAATAATTAATTATCCATTTTTTTAACATTAATGTTAATATTAATATTGTTAATTTTAATTTAAAATTTTGTCATGTCAGTTTTCACATTAATTGTCACGTAAGCTGTAACATTAGGAGAAATAGTTTGGAGGCAGGGACGAACACAGGAAATTAAACGAGGGAGGTCAATCTCAAATGTAAAAAAAGTCTAAAATTTTGTTGAATTACAAAATAAAATTTGCTACATCATAATTTTGTTAAAAATGAAAATTATGAAAAAAAAGGAGAAGAAGTAAAATCTGTATATAGAAATAAAAAAATTATAAATTTCGGAGAAAACAAAACATAAAATTGATGATTTTTTTTTTTTTTTTGAAAGAAGAGAAATACTTAATTGGGAAGCAAAAATTTAGTGGGACAACTGTTTCACTCGTCTCCATGTAGGTCCGTCCATGTTTGAAGGAACATTTTTGAGGGATGAAGAGGTTATGTTTGAAATTGTGGAACCGGTGTTTAGTTTAAGATACCCTATATTTATTTATTTATTTGTTTGTTTGTTTCTCTTTGTTTTTACCAAGTTGAGGCAAATTTCTCTCTTTTGTAAATAGCCCTGCTATCCGGGAGAATAGGGTGACTACAGCACAATGCTTATCCGGTACCGGGTCATTGAGAGTTGGAGCCGAGTTTCTAGCGAAGCATTATCACGAAGTAATGATTGTTAGCTTTTCCAACTCTCAATTTTATTTTAGTCCCGTGATTTCTGTAACATTTTTCTGACTCAGAGTACTGATCTTGTTATTCAGCGCACTATTTACATTCCCTCGCCAACCTGGGGAAACCATACAAAAATATTTGCATTAGAAGGATTATTTGTCAAGACTTATCGGTATTATGATCCGGAAACACGTGGGCTAAACTTTCAAGGTAAAATGTTGTTTTTCCTGTGTCTAGTTTTAATAACTCTTGATAAAGGCACTACAAAAGTTGATCGGGTCTGGTCCAAATTATTTTTATTTTAAGTTTTTCATTCAAAAATTTACTCAGGTAGTCCAAAAATTTATTTAGGACTGTCGTAATTTTGAGAGGGAGTCATTAATAAATTTTTGGCTAGCCTTGAGTAAAATTTTAAGTGTAAAACTTATTATTAAAAAACAACAACCTGGACCAGCCCTGGTCAACTTCTGTAGTGCCTTCATAAATGGTCTATAATAATTATTGCTTAATTGGAGTTAGCAAATATTTCTCTATGATTGTAGTTGCTAGCTTTTTTTTCCCGGTCAAGAATTTACTATTAGAAAGAAGACGATCTTCATTTGTGTGTCCTTTATGTCAAGCAAATATGATGAAAATAAATTGTGTCGCTTTATAAATAATACTTTTGTAGTGACTATAACAGCTGAAATCATGTTTTTGGTTCATTCAGTGCCTTACCATTTTTTTACATTACAGGTTTGTTGGAAGATCTTGCTACTGCACCTTCAGGAGCAATAGTGCTCCTTCATGCATGTGCACATAACCCTACTGCAGTAGATCCTACCCTCAACCAGTGGGAGCAAATAAGGCAGTTGATGAGGTCAAAAGGGTTGCTACCTTTCTTTGATAGTGCATATCAGGTAATCATCAAAAATCCTAGGAAGCCAAACCCGAATGATCCTTGTGGTCAGCGGGAAGAGGCATAAAAGTCCTGGCTGGATGGCGGAAGATCAGTGGATCGAGCCATGAGACGTATTAATCCTTCCATTTATGGTGGGAGTTGGGGGGCACAACTTATGCATACTAGTCAGAAACTTTGTTGCTTATCTTTACCAAGTTGCACATGTTAATGATAAATCCACACAAGACCCCTTGCTAAATCTTTTAGTTCCACTTTTGAAGTTTAGTTCTCACCAGTTGTGAGAGATGACTGGTGCTGAGGTTGTTGCGAACAGGCAATGAACAGACATGCTTAGTACCTTACACGTAAATTTACGAGTTTATCGACTAGTTTAATAGTGAAGTTAGCTTTGAAAATACTAATAATTCTTTTGCAGGGCTTTGCTAGTGGAAATCTTGATGCAGATGCACAATCTGTTCGCATGTTTGTTGCGGATGGCGGTGAATGCCTTGCAGCTCAAAGCTATGCCAAAAACATGGGTCTGTATGGGGAACGTGTTGGTGCACTTAGCATTGTAAGAAACTTTACTACCTTGATGAACACGGAACACCTAGCTTTTAACATTTTCAGTTTAAAATTTAAATGGTAGTTTGTTTTTATCTTCTCCTGCTTCTTACATATATGTAATATGTTGCTATGTATAGAAAATTCCCAAATATACCGCCCACACGCACATGCGTCCTCCTCCCTCCCTTTTGAGAACACTTGGTCTTATGACCAATTTAAACTTGAGACACTAGATCATTATACTTTCATTGCTACTCAATATCCGTGTCAACTTTGTATTTATATAAGCACTCAATTTCAGTTAGATGGACAGTGTCCATAATCACTTTTCTTTTCCTAATCTTTCTTCTGATGCATGCTATTTGATGAAGGGCCACTTGTACCTTTCGTTATCTGTAATTGCCCGGAGAATTTATGTGTTGCACTTAGAGTTTTCCGATTGTCTGTATATTTTCAACATCTATTGTTCATTAAGCTTTTCAGAGCTCTAAATTTGACACTTGACTGATGCAGTTAAAATTTCTCGAATATATTTCATATTAATTGTATTCTCACTTATTCAGCTCCTACTATGACGAGGACAACAACAACACAAAATGCAAGGCATAATCCCAATGTTTTGTAGTTGGCTACATGAATTGTTTTCTTCCATCATGCTCTGTTAAGGGTTCTAGTAGAACTGAGTATCTTTTCACAGCGTCAATTGATGTTCCAATCCTTTTAAGTGGCGCATCTGTTTGGTCATCATTGCACATCAAATCAGCCTCATCTTATCCCCAATTGGCACCACCTCCAACCCCCCATGAATATGACTTGTTACATAGACTTTAAATGTATTGTCATCAATCCATCTCTGTAAGGACATATTTCCTAATTTCCTAATATTAGGAAACATGAAGATCATTAGTATTATAGCTCTCTTCTAGAATTCATTCAATACCTAGCTGATTATGATAAATCAACCACTATATAGACTTCTAATTGTTCAGTCTCCATTATCATTAGGAATATGAAGGTCCTTTAAACTAACACAGGACAGCGTTTATAAATCTTACTCAAGACTTGATGTTAAACCACAAAAATGGTTAATAACACAAATGAACTAATATGCTGTTCAATGTGAAGTTGGTTTAGAAGCACTCAATATAGTGGACTGAGTGTTTTTTGTTACTTTTCCAAATAACTTAATTTAAAGTTATATTAGTCACTGCTCCGCTGAACATTAGGAAAAAAGAGTGCACAAATATCAATGTGCCTTTATTAATCACGATTATCTGATTTGGTTTTATAATTGAAACATACCTCCCTATTTCTCCGATACCATGTTAAATGTTAAAGTCTGTACCACATGCACCAAAATTCTAGCACTTTAGTACAAGTTTATGGTTATATATTGGGATATTGTAGCAAATGCCTCTATTCAAAATATAGAAACTAGCATATACTCCCACTATTTTAAAAAAACTAGGAAATACCCCCATTCTTTGTAAATAAGCCAAAATTTACTTAAAATAGTGGGGGGTATATATTAAATTTTTGATTGTTCAATACAAAGGAATGGGGGCATTTGCTAGTTTTTTTTTTTATTTTAAAAAGAGAGGGTATACGCTAGTTTCTATATTTTGAATGGAGGTATTTGCTAAAATATCTTTTATATATATATTCTTACACGTCCTTGTAGGTCGAGCTGGATTCATGCAACGGTATACTTTTTTATTTATTTATAAAATATGCTTTTTAAATGCGTGCCAGAATATTCATACATGGGATGCTCTGATACCATAAAAAGATTTGTTTCTCAAGACGAATAAAAGCAATGAGGAACAGAGAAATAGATATGGGAAGAGGTAGAATAATTCCTTTTCATTAAATGAATTCTCTATACATACTTCATTGAATAGAAGACACTGTCATGTATGCAACAAGCTAGACTTGTGATCTAATAGATAAGATCCCTTATAAATGGAAACATATATAGAATCAATGGGAACCAATCTGTTATGCTAGAAAAAAAATGTTAGGCCTGTTAAGTAACAGACTTTTGTTAAGAAAATCATTTACTCTTCAACAATTGTATTAGTAGTAACTTTGTTCACTCTGGTGTTTTCCTGCTGGAGGAAGAATCATTCGGTAAATGCTATAATATTTTCCCATCTTAGCTAGTTTTGAAGGATTTTGTGGAAATACTAAGCTCTTAACTCTGCTACAAATGATAGGATGTTTGGTGTTAAACCGTCCATCAAATTTTTGTATCTATTATCTTGTATTTTAATTCATTCTGTCATTTACTTGATTGAGTTTACATTGATTCCATTCAATTAGGTTTGTCGAAGTGTTGATGTTGCAGTTAAGGTTGAGAGCCAGCTGAAGCTTGTGATTAGGCCCATGTATTCCAATCCACCTATTCATGGTGCATCCATTGTGGCTACCATTCTCAAGGACAGGTACGTTGTTACAACTCACATTTGTTTGCTTTAGACATCTTGTTTTTGAATTCTCCATAGAAGTACCGAGAGCTAATTTATACACTATAAATATCTTGTTGCTCGAGTCTTCCTCCTTAAGTGGGTTCTACACTGCCCTAGCCATGCTTGTTTGGTGCTAGGACTTCCTTTGCATCTTCCACTTCAGCAATTTAAAAGACGTCTTCACTACTAAAACCCTGATACTTTCTTTATCCAGTAATTAACTTGAGTTTGCCAGAGATTGATACAAGCGCAAAACCATTTTTTCTCTTGATATATCTCGACTTAATTAAGTTTGATGCTGGACCAAAATCTTATACTCTGACTATTTAGCAGATAAACTCCTTTAGATTTGATTATGTTTTCATTCTTATTTGCTTCTTTTCATCTTTCTGATGAAAAGGGTTACTGTCCTCCCTTGTGTTTTATATAGTAACTTGTTGACCATTACTTTCTCACTTTACCTTGATTCAGTGATATGTACAATGAATGGATTATTGAGTTGAAGGCAATGACTGACCGAGTAATCAGCATGCGTCACCAGCTTTTTGAGGCTCTGTGTGCAAAAGGTATCTGTTCCCAATTTTTTCCCCTTAAACTTGTTTTTAGTTTGAGAACTCGTTTGCTCTCTTTGCATCTTTGTTTGTAAGTTATTGGGTAGACTTGGTAACCTCTTATCACACTGTCTATTCTTAGGGCTGTTCGTTCGGTCAATTCAGTCTGACCAAACCACTCGTGCTAACCGAACCAAAAGTGAGAGGACTCATGTATGTGACCGTATCAAAATAGATAAAACTTCTAACCTAACTGAATTTTACTAGTTCACTTCAGATGATTTTGGTTTATATGGTTAGGATTTAGGAAATGATGGGGGTGGCAATGCCAGTTGACATAAATGGTTCTGGTGACAATGACCTGGGCTGTGCCAGTGACTTTGTCACGCCCCAGTCCCAAAATGTCAGGAACTAGGCCACGTGTCACTGGCCAGCTGACACGTCACTAAGGGCTTAATCCATTTTGAATGGACCCAAAGGAACGTGCTACGCTGTCCTAAAATACTACATGTAAAACACAGTCAAATCTATCTCATCCACAACAAAATGTCAGAAAAGCAAGTGCTGAACATATATATAACTGAGTCTAATACAGTACACAACTGGTGAGAATACAAGCCTACTACAAAAACTGATAATAGCGCAGAAAAATCAGATAGACTAAGCAGCGTCTATCTGAGAAAAATATCTCCATCTCCAGGTGGCAGTGTCACGACCCGCACCCGGTTATTCGGGCACGAGTGCGTGGGCACGTCCAGCCTACGCCGCAGTGTCGGCGGTAGTACGCTGTCTAGGTCTTTTCTGGGGTCAATAAGTATCTATCTCATCCACAATAAATAGACAAGGAAAGTAACAGGAAATAGGAATGCTAACTTTTATAAAACAAATTGTGACAACAGATCCATAGTTAATACAAAGCCAGAAGATAGATCGGGGACAAACCCGAGTATATGCTGAAAAGGAAATAAAATAATAACTAACTGGCTACTCCTCCTCAAGGTAGTCTCCTGAGTGGGAACCGGCTCCTCATATGTGTCACCTGCTAACTCATAGTGGGCATAATAGGTAGGGGCAAAGTCCTCATCATCGCCTAAAACAACGGATCCAGTCAGGAAAGGAGCAAAGTACACAATGCACAACAAGATTAAACTAAATATTCATGACAATTAACTATTGAATATCAAGTTAAGAAACTGCATAACAGAACATCATTATCTCAGAGTTAATGCTATAAACAGGAATATGAGAAAGCAGGAAATAAATGAGACAGGAAATGAAACTACAACAGTCAGCAAGAACTATAACTAGACCAGAAGCTATCTGTGTGAACTTGTGTTTATTTTAGAATACATAGTTGGCATGTAGGGGTTTATAAGGCTAATCCGGCCGTCATAGACGGCTATTAAACATGAACAATCGAGATCCGGCTGAGGGTACAGTCGCGTACCAACAGCTATTAAACATGATAAGGGGAAGGGTAAACTACATGCCTTCTAGTATTCTCCCACCCGACATGAAAAGCAAGGCATGAAATACAGTATCCAAGACATGAAATTCAGTATTCTAGCACTACGTGTAGTCATCAAAGGTACTAGTAGAGCAGGAAATTAACTATCACAATATAAAGATTAAACTTGAAGTGCAGGTACTTGCCTGTTGTTTGGATCTGATTAATATGGTTCTTTGGAAAAAAAAATCCAGAGATGAGTCCAAAAGCTGAAATAGACATTACCATCATGCTCAGAAAATGTCAAATAGCTAGAAACGCCTGTCCTTGGATCCAATTTGGAGACAAGGGCAAAAACGGCAGTTTCGGGTCAAAACGGGGTCCGCCGGTGGGCCCGCTTTGCACCGAAAACGTGTCCGGGTTAAAGGTCTCCAAATTCACCAAACTTAGTGTCAACAGGTCAGGAACGCTGATACGAACTCAACGGAACTTCCAGATTTGGATTCCGATGAGCCGAACACAAAATCGCCCGTCGAGCGGGGCCTGTGGGGCCCACGACACGCAATTTCGTCAACGTTCTCAGAATCGAACCAAACTTGACCCACAGGACCAGCGTATCGCTACGAGTCCGATGGCCCAAGTTTCGTCTCGATCCGACGTGTGTGCACGAAGTTAGGGTGAATTGCCGAAAAGGCGGATACGGGGCGATGTCCGCGGATACGCGTTGATTCCGGTGTGCACGCACACCCGAATCAGCTTCCACGAAATCTCACACGTCCGTATCGATGATGCGTACGTATCTGTGAAGACCGCACGCGACCAAGTCGTCCCGTTTGGCGGGGCGCACTCAGTTCCGGGGTAAAACAGGGTCTGGTTTTTTCCTGTTTTTGGATCGCGGTGTGCGATCACCACAGGACGCGATGCCCCGAACGGTTTGTCCGGACACTGAGAGGGTCATACAGGCTTCACAACGCAATTTGCAGAATTAAAAACGGAGCTACGAGGCGAAAGTTACACGCACCTGAAGGGGACCCGAAAATCAGGGTCGAACCGTGTCCGACTCGTGTCGGACACGGAAACTGAATTAGGGCTAAGGTTAGGGTTCAGAGCTCCTGCCGGAGCTCGGCGGCGCTGCGGTGGGGGAGGTCGGCCGGAGGGGGCTCGGGCGCTGCCGGCGAGGATGGACGGAGGCGGCGCGGGGGCCGGAGGTGGCCGGAGCAGTGGGCGGAGGGGCTGCGGCTGCTGAAGAGGAGGAAGGAGGAGAGGGAGGCGGCGCTGCTGCGGCGGCTGGCGGCCTCGCGGGGGGTGGCGCCGGAGCGGAGGAGCGGCGGGGCGGCACGGCGAGGCGGTCGGCGGGGAGCGGTGGAGTTCTGGTGGCCGGAGGAGGGAGGTGACGGAGAGCTCGGGGGGTTTATGTAGGCTGAGGAGGGCGTCGGGGAGGCCGGGCAAGGCGGCGAGGAGGCGGAGTCTTGGAGCGTGGGCCGGAAGAGACGGAGCGGGCGGAGCGGCATCGAGGCCGGGCGAGGCGCGGGCTGAGCGGCGGTGGACGCGGGCCGAGGGGAGAATGGGGCGACGGGTCGGAGGCGGCGGGTCGGGTTCGGGCAGACCCGACCCGACCCGTAGAGGGTTGGGGCTGGGCTGGTTGGGCTGGGCCGGGTCGGCCCAACGGGCCGCGGGAAAAATAAAAATAAAAATAATATTAATAAATAATTATCAGTAAATTAATTAATTAATTAAATAATAAAATACTTTTTAGGCATTTAAAAATAGGTCCGGGGTCCAAAAAATTTCAGAAAAATTACCCTAAGTCCAGTTTTTCGTTTTACACCCAAAAATATTACTTTCATAATATTTTAATGTTATTTATTATCAAATAAAAAATTATTTAATAATTAGGAACCCTGATTTTAATTACAGAAAATTTCCAAAAAATTCCAGAAAATTGTGAAAAATCCTAATTTTAATATTTTGAAAAAATCAGGGGCTTACAATCTACCCAACTTATAAAATTTCGTCCTCGAAATTTAAATTATGGCAGGGTTCTCTCTGTCCAAACTCACTTGATTACAGTCTAACGGGTTTCTCTCAGGTGAACATTGCGGTCGCTACCCAACTTAGAATTTTACCCATATCCTCTAAGACTGTACAACTAGAAAAGCTAGGTCCCAACTTAATAAATCATGGTATTGAATCTTTAAGTCTGCAACACAAAACACAGCACCTAGGGTCTTGTCTTAGTCATAAAGGGTTATCATCAATTCGTCCGGTCTGAGGGATATGTCTAGCACTACAAATCAACTCATACCAACCACAGGTTTTTGTTTTTCCGAAATAAGGGAAGACGAGGATCAATAATAAAGAGTTTTAAGGGCGAGGTGGTAGAACAGAGGTATAGGGATCAAGGCGTTTTTCAGGAATTCTAATGGGAATTGTCAGGCGGTTAAGGATCGAGATTCTATTCTGGTAATGCTGATACGATATGCTCGGACGTATTTAGGGGGCAAGTAGACTAGTCTACTATATCTCAATCCACATAAAGTAGTCATGCGAAGTACGAATCAAAATGCACTAAGGTTGATCAAACCGTAGTACACTGATTATGAGTAGACACTTGTATTAGTGGGGTTGATCAGGCCTCAATAATATAGGTGTCACGAACAAGCCCGATAAAGAGTAAGCTTGCAAAACTAGGCTATAAAATAGCAGCATTAGTCGAGTTTAGCAAAATTAAGTGCGCTAGATGATGATGAAAAGAGGTACAAATTTATTGAAGTTCACAAGACACATATAATAAGCACAATAGCAAAAACCTCAAAATCTCTACAGTTATAAAAGCATTCCAGGTTATTTAGCAAGTTTAAAATTTACTAGGTTGGGACTGAGGTCACGAACCAATGGGCACGAGCTAAATAATACTAGAAAATGATATCTACGAATCACTTACGCGCATTAGTTACTCTAAGAGTCTGCACGTTCTCCATGGTCATCGTCTAAGCTTGTCCGTGTTCTTGAGGTGGTGCCCTCTGCTGCGCTGCTGGGGCCTGGCCTGAACTGGAACTTTTGTGCAGTGTGCGTCTTTGAGCAGCAGGACAGTCCTTCACTTGATGTGCTGCTGAGCCACAAAGTAGACAAACACCTAGCCTCTTTCTGCAAACTTGCCAAGTATGGCCTGGTCTATGACAATAGTTACAAGGGAGAGCTTGCTGGTTCTGTCCTTGAGCCTGGTGTTGGGGTGCTGGAGCTCGAGGGAGAGGACGCTGAGTTTGCTGCGGGGCCCTCTGTTGTTGCTGTTGTTGAAAATGGCGTTTGTTGGGTCCTGTACTTCCAGTATCTCTTTCCCGTTTTAGTTTATGTCCCATGTCTCTCTCAACGCCTTGTGCCACGCTCAAGATTTCCTCGTAGGTACGAGCTCGGCTGGTGGTGACAGCAAGGCGAATATCCGGAGACAGCCCCTTCTTGAATCTACGGGCTCTGTCCTCCGGGATACGAACCATGTACTCCGCAAAGTGGCTTAACCTGCTAAATTCAGCAGTATACTCATCAACAGTCAGGTTACCTTGCTTCAGTCTCTCGAATTGGCTTTCGAGAGCTTCCCGAGCCACTTCGGGGTAAAATTTCTCCTTGAATAGCCTCTTAAAATCTTCCCAGGTGAGGTCAGGAGCAGATAGTTGGGGTTCATCTCTGAACCAGGTTCGAGCAATGTCGAACAGTTGCAGGCTTGCGGACTCCACTTTGAGATCATCAGGAACTCGAGCAGTCTTCAGGAGTCTCTCGACATTCTCTATCCACTCATCGGCATAGAGAATGCCCTCAGTTCCGTAGAATTCCAGGGGTCTAAGGTTCTTAAAGTCCTTGGCACTTCCTGGCCTCTTTTGTGGTGACTCCCGGGTCCGCAGAGCTTCTGAAAGGCTGGTCCGTAGCAGGGCAGTTTGTTCCTTCTGGGATTCCACTAGTCCCTGGAATACTCCAAGTAGCTGTGCCCCATCTAGAGTAACTGCCGGAACAGATGGAGGCGGCGGGAGTGCAAGAGTCTCGGGCACATTCTGCTCAGCTGGTTCTGATGTGCCTCCTACTGTATTCCTGGTCTGGACCATTCTGAAAGATTAAGGGATAGGAAGATCAGAATAGAATACTTGGAAGTCAAAGGCGATAGGAAAATTGAGCAGAAATGATATCAAGATTTGAAATAAGGACCATATACTGTGAATGAGCTTTTCCTAGAATCCTCAATCTTATTCCATACCCTGTCCTAGGGTATTACCCTATTAAGGATAGGGACCTGCATGGGCCACCACAAAAACGTGTCACGACCCGCACCCGGTTATTCGGGCACGAGTGCGTGGGCACGTCCAGCCTACGCCGCAGTGTCGGCGGTAGTACGCTGTCTAGGTCTTTTCTGGGGTCAATAAGTATATATCTCATCCACAATAAATAGACAAGGAAAGTAGCAGGAAATAGGAATGCTAACTTTTATAAAACAAATTGTGACAACAGATCCATAGTTAATACAAAGCCAGAAGATAGATCGGGGACAAACCCGAGTATATGCTGAAAAGGAAATAAAATAATAACTAACTGGCTACTCCTCCTCAAGGTAGTCTCCTGAGTGGGAACCGGCTCCTCATATGTGTCACCTGCTAACTCATAGTGGGCATAATAGGTAGGGGCAAAGTCCTCATCATCGCCTAAAACAACGGATCCAGTCAGAAAAGGAGCAAAGTACACAATGCACAACAAGATTAAACTAAATATTCATGACAATTAACTATTGAATATCAAGTTAAGAAACTGCATAACAGAACATCATTATCTCAGAGTTAATGCTATAAACAGGAATATGAGAAAGCAGGAAATAAATGAGACAGGAAATGAAACTACAACAGTCAGCAAGAACTATAACTAGACCAGAAGCTATCTGTGTGAACTTGTGTTTATTTTAGAATACATAGTTGGCATGTAGGGGTTTATAAGGCTAATCCGGCCGTCATAGACGGCTATTAAACATGAACAATCGAGATCCGGCTGAGGGTACAGTCGCGTACCAACAGCTATTAAACATGATAAGGGGAAGGGTAAACTACATGCCTTCTAGTATTCTCCCACCCGACATGAAAAGCAAGGCATGAAATACAGTATCCAAGACATGAAATTCAGTATTCTAGCACTACGTGTAGTCATCAAGGGTACTAGTAGAGCAGGAAATTAACTATCACAATATAAAGATTAAACTTGAAGTGCAGGTACTTGCCTGTTGTTTGGATCTGATTAATATGGTTCTTTGGGGAAAAAAATCCAGAGATGAGTCCAAAAGCTGAAATAGACATTACCATCATGCTCAGAAAATGTCAAATAGCTAGAAACGCCTGTCCTTGGGTCCAATTTGGAGACAAGGGCAAAAACGGCAGTTTCGGGTCAAAACGGGGTCCGCCGGTGGGTCCGCTTTGCACCGAAAAACGTGTCCGGGTTAAAGGTCTCCAAATTCACCAAACTTAGTGTCAACAGATCAGGAACGCTGATACGAACTCAACGGAACTTCCAGATTTGGATTCCGATGAGCCGAACACAAAATCGCCCGTCGAGCGGGGCCTGTGGGGCCCACGACACGCGATTTCGTCAACGTTCTCAGAATCGAACCAAACTTGACCCACAGGACCAGCGTATCGCTACGAGTCCGATGGCGCAAGTTTCGTCTCGATCCGACGTGTGTGCACGAAGTTAGGGTGAATTGCCGAAAAGGCGGATACGGGACGATGTCCGCGGATACACGTTGATTCCGGTGTGCACGCACACCCGAATCAGCTTCCACGAAATCTCACACGTCCGTATCGACGATGCGTACGTATCTGTGAAGACCGCACGCGACCAAGTCGTCCCGTTTGGCGGGGCGCACTCAGTTCCGGGGTAAAACAGGGTCTGGTTTTTTCCTGTTTTTGGATCGCGGTGTGCGATCACCACAGGACGCGATGCCCCGAACGGTTTATCCGGACACCGAGAGGGTCATACAGGCTTCACAACGCAATTTGCAGAATTAAAAACGGAGCTACGAGGCGAAAGTTACACGCACCTGAAGGGGACCCGAAAATCAGGGTCGAGCCGTGTCCAACTCGTGTCGGACACGGAAACTGAATTAGGGCTAGGGTTAGGGTTCAGAGCTCCTGCCGGAGCTCGGCGGCGCTGCGGTGGGGGAGGTCGGCCGGAGGGGGCTCGGGCGCTGCCGGCGAGGATGGGCGGAGGCGGCGCGGGGGCCGGAGGTGGCCGGAGCAGTGGGCGGAGGGGCTGCGGCTGCTGAAGAGGAGGAAGGAGGAGAGGGAGGCGGCGCTGCTGCGGCGGCTGGCGGCCTCGCGGGGGGTGGCGCCGGAGCGGAGGAGCGGCGGGGCGGCACGGCGAGGCGGTCGGCGGGGAGCGGTGGAGTTCTGGTGGCCGGAGGAGGGAGGTGACGGAGAGCTCGGGGGGTTTATGTAGGCTGAGGAGGGCGTCGGGGAGGCCGGGCAAGGCGGCGAGGAGGCGGAGTCGTGGAGCGTGGGCCGGAAGAGACGGAGCGGGCGGAGCGGCATCGAGGCCGGGCGAGGCGCGGGCTGAGCGGCGGTGGACGCGGGCCGAGGGGAGAATGGGGCGACGGGTCGGAGGCGGCGGGTCGGGTTCGGGCAGACCCGACCCGACCCGTAGAGGGTTGGGGCTGGGCCGGTTGGGCTGGGCTGGGTCGGCCCAACGGGCCGCGGGAAAAATAAAAATAAAAATAATATTAATAAATAATTATCAGTAAATTAATTAATTAATTAATTAAATAATAAAATACTTTTTAGGCATTTAAAAATAGGTCCGGGGTCCAAAAAATTCCAGAAAAATTATCCTAAGTCCAGTTTTTCATTTTACACCCAAAAATATTATTTTCATAATATTTTAATGTTATTTATTATCAAATAAAAAATCATTTAATAATTAGGAACCCTGATTTTAATTACAGAAAATTCCCAGAAAATTCCAGAAAATTGTGAAAAATCCTAATTTTAATATTTTGAAAAAATCAGGGGCTTACAGGCAGGCCTCTAGGGTCAAGCATACTCTGAGGGTGTCTCCTCGAGCTCATCCTCGGTAGCACATCTGGCCTCCTGATCAGGGCCGTACACAGTGGGGTAGAAAGTCTCGTCTAGATCTGGCAGGGAACCAGGTCCTCAGTGGGACATAACAAGATACAGAAAATGACATGCCATGTATGTAAATACTGAATAAAGAAAATAAATACAGGGTGCTAACCATCTAAGTGATATGCAAGAAAAGACCTTGTAGTACGCATGGGAATGTGTCGGCTAGACATATGCTGACTTAATTCACCAGTCGTGGTGACTAGCTAGTATATGTGTCATATGTCCCCTGACGCAAGGGCACTCTGCAATCGACCATCATGGTACGAAGGTATAAAAACACACAAGGAGGGGGTGTCCCATACGTCTACTAGTTATCTTTCCCACCCAATGTAACTAAATATCAAGTCGTAATTTCCTGATTTTATACTAAGCCGTGATGCGGTCACACGTACTGGTAGCAAATCAAATACGTAGCTCGCATCCCAATATGTATTGCAACCTTGTTGCGTGTTCCCGTGATAAGGTCTAGGAGAATATCAGGATACTCTAACAGTGTTGGTGAGTCTGTAACCCTAAGTTATTTATACTAACTGTCAACGTATCAGTTGACTGTACCAGAGACAGTCTCAGGTACACATAGTATATGAAATTCAGTAACAAGAGTATATAGCAATATTGAGAATTTAAACAGTAAACTTGGCAAGGTATACTTGCCTACTCCCTGATAGTACTGAAAACCTGATCTCACAGTCAGGGTAGAGGGTGCTTGTGACAGGGGGTCACTGGTTGTGCTGGAGATATTCTCTGTTAAAATAGACAGGGTTTGTGAATATCATGGTTGTAATATAAAGTATATATATATATACTTATATATACATATATAATATAGATATATATATAGTATGTATATATATAGATATAATATATATAGCAGTATATATAGCATATGAAGAACAGAAAAATGCAGGTATATATATATATTAATTATAATAGTAGCAGGGTATATCCACTGCTCTATATATATAGTAATATGATATTATCAGGGTGTATCCACTGATATATATAATATAATAATCAGGGTATATCCACATATATATATATATAATAATATAATAATCAGGGTATATCCTCTGATATATAATATAAATAAATTGAAATGACAGGACAGAAAGTAAATACATATATATCTATGTACTGTATTATACAATACTATATATAGTATACATATATAATAAATTGAAGACTGTGCAAGAATTGAAGATATACATATACAATATATATAAGCTGTATTATCCAGCTGAATATTAATATATATATACATATAGATAATATATATATTTATATATAGATATATATATATATATATATATATATATATATATATATATATATACATATATAATAAATGTAGGAAATATATTAAGTGCAGAAAATAAATAAAAGAAAATGTATAGTATACATATATACTATATTATATAATATATAACATGTAGTATACATATCATATATAACTATATATATATGTACACACATATTTATATATACTATAGATATATATATATATATATAAACAGAATAAAATGCATATATATATATATTAATAATTATTACATAATATTATACAGTATATATAAATATACATATATACATATTAATATACATATATATATACATATATATATACATATATATACATATACATATACATATAGGAATATATATATAAATACATATATATTAGGTTTAGGTAATATACCCTCTGACAGGTGGGGTCCATACGTCGTCGACGGCGGGAGGACGGCGGCGGAGCTGGCCGGAGGAGCAGGAACAGCAGCAGTAGCTGCTAGCAGCAGCAGCAGCTGAGTGCGGGGGCTGCCGGCGGCGGAGGAGTGGCGAAGGTGGCCGGGCAGTGTGCGGGATCGACGGAGGAAGGAGGGGCGGTCAAGTTGGTGGTGGTGGCGGAGGTCCACGACGGCGGTGGTGGAGGCTGGAGGCCGTCGGAGGTGGAGGGGTCGGTTAGGGTTAGGGAAGTGGGGAGGAGCTGCGGGGGCTCTGGCCGGCGGAGGCGGCATCGTGGGGTGGTGAGGGGTGGTGGTCCGGTGGAGGGGAGGGTGGCGAGTCGAGTGGTGGGGTGGTGGCGGTGCACGGTGGCGGAGGGTGGCGCAGGGGGTGGTTCGGGTGGTGGTGGCTGCTGTGGGCAGTGAGGGAGTGGGGAGGTTGCGGGGGCTGCTCACGGCGGAGGGGATGGCCGGAGGCGGCGGGACTTGGCCGGAGGGGAGAGGGGGTCAGGGCGAAGGGTTCTGGGGTGGTCCGGCGGGCGGAGGGTGGCCGTAGGAGGAGTGGTTTGAGTTGCAAGGGGAGGGGTACTCGGGTTTATATAGGTTTTATCCCAATGGCATTTTAGTAAATAAAGGGAACTTTGGGGGTATTTTGGTAAATTTGATTTTTGGATATTTTTGACTGAAAGTTTCTGGATGTTTTGGGTAGGTCCCATACACCTATTCACTAACCAATAGGATTATGCCACCTTGCATGCAATTTGCATAACAACCCCTAACTTTTCATAAATTGCATAAAAGCCTAAAATTTGTATTTTGTGTAATTTTGCAGTTTACCTGATTTTAAATACTGATTCCCCGAAATACTAAATTGTACAAAAATGGGGGAAATAGCTGGGAAAATGTTTTGGACAGTGTGGGGTGAGTCTGGGCAGGGACTGGGCCTGGTTTCTGGGTGATACGGATCACCGTATTTAATTAATTAATAAATACTGCGCACGGTGTTCTCTATTTATTTAGAGGCAGGTAGGGTCATAATTTTTCTACGGTGTCAATACACTAAATGTAGAATAATTAGAGTAGAATATTATCGTATTTTTGTTTGGAAAAAACAGGTGCATGTTGGGCCTCAAATCTCTAGGGGTACAGAGATGGGTAAAGAGCAGGAAATAAAATAGAAAATAAATACGGTCTTTTGTAACGATATTTGTGCGTCTCAAACGAGGCTCAAAATAAAGCATCTGGGAGTGCACAAAATTCAGGAAAATAGTCTAGCATGTCTATGACAGGTATGCGAATTTTATTCAGGGATAACAGTCAAGGTAAAGCTCCAAATAATTAGGTGATGGACAGGTGCACATGTCAATAGGATATGTAAGCAAAATAATTTAAAAAATATTGCCATAAATCCTAAATTGTTAAAATAATCCTAGAAATACTGAAATCTGGTCGAGGGGGTTTATAATCTACCCAACTTATAAAAATTTCGTCCTCGAAATTAAAACTAAGCCGGGGTAGAAGTCAAAGATGGTAATAGATATATTTTAACAAAGTAATTTATATCTTGGTTTACGAATAGGTTCGAAAAACGTTTACGCATGTCGTCCACACGCTTCCAAGTAGATTCTCCTGGCGCGCCATGCTTCCATGCCACGCGGACCAAGGGAATAGACTGATTTCTCAACACTTTTTTTCGGTGATCAAGGATTCCAACGGGTTGCTCTTGATACGATAAGCTCGACCTAATGGCGATCTACGAATGGTTGAGAACCTGACTGCTGTCTGTCACATATCGCCTGAGTTGCGACACGTGGAATACATCAAGTACTTCCTCAAGTGAAGGTGGTAGCGCAAGTTGATTTGCCACTACTTCCTACTCTTTCTAGCACGTCAATGGTCCAATATATTTTGGACTCAACTTGCTGCGTCCGCCGAATCGAATGATGTCTCTAGTAGGTGATATCCTCAAAATGACATGATCGTCCTCTTTGAATTCCAAGGGACGATGATGACGGTCTGCCTACTGCTTCTGTCTGTCTTGTACTGCTCGCCAGTGTCCTTGTATTTACTTAACTGTCTCCTCGGTGTTGACCACTAACTCTGGTCACGCGAATCCTTGTCTGGTACAATGCTGACTGGTATGCCGTGCAATCTTACGATTTGTCTCATATATAAGTTAGCTAAAGCTTCTGCAAACTGGCCAACTCTAAAGGTAAGAAATGTGCTGACTTGGTGAGTCGGTCCATAGGAATTCTTAATCATTATAAGTCAACCTAGTCATAGGTGCTGCTATTCATTCAGGAGTCGGTCAATTGTTTATCCAGGTGAAATCTATTTAGACTCCTGTCAACAAAATGATACATTCCTTCATTGTAACACTTTGAACAAAGTTACGAGGCAAAAATTTTATGCTGCCATAGTGATGCACGTATCAGGATCGTAATTAAACGTAGGTAGGTAGGTAGTGAAGGGTCATCTAAAGGTAGCACAAATTATATACTGCAATCTAAACTAAAAATAGGGTTTGGTAATTACCCAAGGAACAAACAGAAAAGGCTACAAAACAATACACTTTCGTATTTATACTAAGCACGAGATTTCGTTTTTCCGAAATAAGGGAAGACGAAAAACAGTAATAAGGAGTTCAAGTGGAAGGTAATAGATTAGAAGTGTGTGGGGATCAAGGCGTTTAAAGAATTCAATGGGATTTGTCAAAACAGTTGTGGATTGAAATATTATTTTTGGTAATTCCTATTCACATGCTCGTATCAGTACAGTTACGTAACTGATACGATATGCTCAGACATATCTAGAGGGTAAGTACATCTGTCTACTAATCACTATATATCTCAATCCACGTAAAATAATTATGCGAAGGGCGAATCAAAATGCACTAAGGTTGATCAGACCGTAATACACTGATTCTGAATAGACAATTGTATTAGTGGGGTGGATCAGGCCCCAATAACACATGTGTCATGAACAAGCTTGCAAAACTAGGCTATAATAGCATCATAAGTCAAGGTAGGATAGCAATTTTAAGTATGCTAGATTATGATGAGAGAAATTACAACATAATTCACAATCACAAAAAGATAAGACTCTACCATCTCTACAGTTATTTTTCTAATTCCTTGTCTAAGTCGCTAGTTGACCTAAAAGAGGTATGGCCTTCTAAGTTCTACAATCTTAATATAAACTATATGTTGTCTGCCTAAAACAGAGATTTAAGGAAGTCCGCGTAAAGTAGGGGTTCGAGGTTGTCTGCGTAATGCAGAGATAAGATAGTTTGGCGTAAATCAGGGATTCAAACTATCGGCGTAAAATAGGTTTCAGAGTTATCTGCGTAAAACAGAGAAGCGTAAGGTAGAGCTTCAGAGCTGTCCGCGTAAAAAGTCTGTGCGTAACAGTCTGCGTAAAAGTCTGAGCGTAAAAAGTTTTGCGCTAAAATCTGCGCAAAAATATCTCCTGCGTAAAGTCTATTATTCGTCGTAGCGTAAAGTTGTACGAAAAACTCATGAGTTTGTCAGTCAAATTTAGTGAATCCTGACATCTGACAAAAGTAATTTGTACAACGATCGAGTGGATGGTTTGTGATGATGAATTTGCACCGGAACCCAAGTTGTCGTTTAGTGACTTTATAGGATACAAGTCATTCGCTTGAGGTGAGACAAAGCCAGATGTCCTGTCAGAAAGCTGTTTCTTTTTGCACAGGGCTCGAGGCTTATCTCTGCGCAGGATTTGGTCGTGCCTGGGGAAAGCTAAGGCTGTAACAAATACGCTAACATCCTATTCTTATGTTACGCCTAAACAGGTTACTCTACGCTGGTTATCTATGAATCATCAGGTTTGCGCAGGGCAGTTACCTACGTGGCTGGTATGATGCGTCATACGCAGGATAAGGAAGACTAAGGGCGGCGTAAAGGGGACAAGCTTCTACATAATTTGGCTTTTACGCTAATCAGGAAAGTCATTTGGCCTTTACGCCAACTAGGCAGTCGTTTGGCTTTTACGTAAACAAAAGTCAATTGATTTTTTTTTTTTTTACGCCAACAAGGGTAAAGGATTCTGGCGTAAAACTGGGCTTATCTAAACATAGGATGAGGTTTCAGTCCTAGTGTTTAACCTTGGATTTAAATTGGTTCCTCAAGACTAGGGTCAACACTATGGTCAAGACTCTAACTAATCCTAGTAGTGTTTATACTACTCTCCAGTCATACAAAAAAATACGTCAAGGGATGATGGTAAGTTAATCTATAGGTAGTGATGCTAGGGTTCATTAGGTAGTATAGAAGACTAGGGTTTATTTAGTAGTCTGAACTTAATGATGTGTCAAAGCCCTAGTTGTGTTCTTAATAGGAATACTACCCTAATTATCATCCTATCAACAGGGGTTCCTATATTTTAACAGGGGCTATACTTAAGGAATTATCAGGGAAGCACATGAATCAAGCAGGATGCAATTATGTAAGTAGGACAGACTGGAAGGAAGATAAGTCATAGTCAATTATGGATGATATCCTATGCTCTAATCCTAGGTGCAGGCTTGCTCGGTACAGTAACGTAACCGAGACAATATGCTCTGACCTGTATGGGCCACCACTAAAACCATGTCACGCCCCAGTCCCAAAATGTCAGGAACTAGGCCACGTGTCACTGGCCAGCTGACACGTCACTAAGGGCTTAATCCATTTTGAATGGACCCAAAGGAACGTGCTACGCTGTCCTAAAATACTACATGTAAAACACAGTCAAATCTATCTCATCCACAACAAAATGTCAGAAAAGCAAGTGCTGAACATATATATAACTGAGTCTGATACAGTACACAACTGGTGAGAATACAAGCCTACTACAAAAACTGATAATAGCGCAGAAAAATCAGATAGACTAAGCAGCGTCTATCTGAGAAAAATATCTCCATCTCCAGGTGGCAGGCCTCTAGGGTCAAGCATACTCTGAGGGTGTCTCCTCGAGCTCCTCCTCGGTAGCACATCTGGCCTCCTGATCAGGGCCGTACACAGTGGGGTAGAAAGCCTCGTCTAGATCTGGCAGGGAACCAGGTCCTCAGTGGGACATAACAAGATACAGAAAATGACATGCCATGTATGTAAATACTGAATAAAGAAAATAAATACAGGGTGCTAACCATCTAAGTGATATGCAAGTAAAGACCTTGTAGTACGCATGTGAATGTGTCGGCTAGACATATGCTGACTTAATTCACCAGTCGTGGTGACTAGCTAGTATATGTGTCATATGCCCCCTGACGGAAGGGCACTCTGCAATCGACCATCATGGTACGAAGGTATAAAAACACACAAGGAGGGGGTGTCCCATACGTCTACTAGTTATCTTTCCCACCCAATGTAACTAAATGTCAAGTCGTAATTTTCTGATTTTATACTAAGCCGTGATGCGGTCACACGTACTGGTAGCAAATCAAATACGTAGCTCGCATCCCAATATGTATTGCAACCTTGTTGCGTGTTCCCGTGATAGGGTCTAGGAGAATATCAGGATACTCTCACAGTGTTGGTGAGTCTGTAACCCTAAGTTATTTATACTAACTGTCAACGTATCAGTTGACTGTACCAGAGACAGTCTCAGGTACACATAGTATATGAAATTCAGTAACAAGAGTATATAGCAATATTGAGAATTAAACAGTAAACTTGGCAAGGTATACTTGCCTACTCCCTGATAGTACTGAAAACCTGATCTCACAGTCAGGGTAGAGGGTGCTTGTGACAGGGGGTCACTGGTTGTGCTGGAGATATTCTCTGTTAAAATAGACAGGGTTTGTGAATATCATGGTTGTAATATAAAGTATATATATATATACTTATATATACATATATAATATAGATATATATATAGTATGTATATATATAGATATAATATATATAGCAGTATATATAGCATATGAAGAACAGAAAAATGCAGGTATATATATATTAATTATAATAGTAGCAGGGTATATCCACTGCTCTATATATATAGTAATATGATATTATCAGGGTGTATCCACTGATATATATAATATAATAATCATGGTATATCCACATATATATATATATAATAATATAATAATCAGGGTATATCCTCTGATATATAATATAAATAAATTGAAATGACAGGACAGAAAGTAAATACATATATATCTATGTACTGTATTATACAATACTATATATAGTATACATATATAATAAATTGAAGACTGTGCAAGAATTGAATATATACATATACAATATATATAAGCTGTATTATCCAGCTGAATATTAATATATATATACATATAGATAATATATATATATATATATAGATATATATATATATATACATGAAATATATTAAGTGCAGAAAATAAATAAAAGAAAATGTATAGTATACATATATACTATATTATATAATATATAACATGTAGTATACATATCATATATAACTATATATATGTACACACATATTTATATATACTATAGATATATATATATATATATAAACAGAATAAAATGCATATATATATATATTAATAATTATTACATAATATTATACAGTATATATAAATATACATATATACATATTAATATACATATATATACATATACATATACATATACATATAGGAATATATATATAAATACATATATATTAGGTTTAGGTAATATACCCTCTGACAGGTGGGGTCCACACGTCGTCGACGGCGGGAGGACGGCGGCGGAGCTGGCCGGAGGCGGCCGGAGGAGCAGGAACAGCAGCAGTAGCTGCTAGCAGCAACAGCAGCAGCAGCTGAGTGCGGGGGCTGCCGGCGGCGGAGGAGTGGCGGAGGTGGCCGGGCAGTGTGCGGGATCGACGGAGGAAGGAGGGGCGGTCAAGTTGGTGGTGGTAGCGGAGGTCCACGACGGCGGTGGTGGAGGCTGGAGGCCGTCGGAGGTGGAGGGGTCGGTTAGGGTTAGGGAAGTGGGGAGGAGCTGCGGGGGCTCTGGCCGGCGGAGGCGGCGTCGTGGGGTGGTGAGGGGTGGTGGTCCGGTGGAGGGGAGGGTGGCGAGTCGAGTGGTGGGGTGGTGGCGGTGCACGGTGGCGGAGGGTGGCGCAGGGGGTGGTTCGGGTGGTGGTGGCTGCTGTGGGCAGTGAGGGAGTGGGGAGGTTGCGGGGGCTGCTCACGGCGGAGGGGATGGCCGGAGGCGGCGGGACTTGGCCGGAGGGGAGAGGGGGTCAGGGCGAAGGGTTCTGGGGTGGTCCGGCGGGCGGAGGGTGGCCGTAGGAGGAGTGGTTTGAGTTGCAAGGGGAGGGGTACTCGGGTTTATATAGGTTTTATCCCAATGGCATTTTAGTAAATAAAGGGAACTTTGGGGGTATTTTGGTAAATTTGATTTTTGGATATTTTTGACTGAAAGTTTCTGGATGTTTTGGGTAGGTCCCATACACCTATTCACTAACCAATAGGATTATGCCACCTTGCATGCAATTTGCATAACAACCCCTAACTTTTCATAAATTGCATAAAAGCCTAAAATTTGTATTTTGTGTAATTTTGCAGTTTACCTGATTTTAAATACTGATTCTCCGAAATACTAAATTGTACAAAAATGGGGAAAATAGCTGGAAAAATGTTTTGGACAGTGTGGGGTGAGTCTGGGCAGGGACTGGGCCTGGTTTCTGGGTGATACGGATCACCGTATTTAATTAATTAATAAATACTGCGCACGGTGTTCTCTATTTATTTAGAGGCAGGTAGGGTCATAATTTTTCTACGGTGTCAATACACTAAATGTAGAATAATTAGAGTAGAATATTATCGTATTTTTGTTTGGACAAAACAGGTGCATGTTGGGCCTCAAATCTCTAGGGGTACAGAGATGGGTAAAGAGCAGGAAATAAAATAGGAAATAAATACGGTCTTTTGTAACGATATTTGTGCGTCTCAAACGAGGCTCAAAATAAAGCATCTGGGAGTGCACAAAATTCAGGAAAATAGTATAGCATGTCTATGACAGGTATGTGAATTTTATTCGGGGATAACAGTCAAGGTAAAGCTCCAAATAATTAGGTGATTGACAGGTGCACATGTCAATAGGATATGTAAGCAAAATAATTTAAAAAATATTGCCATAAATCCTAAATTGTTAAAATAATCCTAGAAATACTGAAATCTGGTCGAGGGGGTTTACAGACTTTGATCACAGTCTCATCATTGACTCACTACATGGGGATATCCATGATTCGATTACCATTGCTGTTGATGAGATCACCATGGCAGTCTCATTGCTGCACTTTTGCTGTGTAGGAGTTATTTCACGATTAATCGATTTTTCTTGGTGACTCGGTCAATGACCCCAACCGACACAAAAGCTGAGAACCAAAATCTGGGAAAGGACTGTCCACAACCAAACCAAATTCAACGAAAATCGAGCCAAAATGGACTGAATTTGATAGTTGTCTGACAAATGTAATGAAAACTCAACCAAAATGACCAAACTTGATATGTTCCTTTTAGTGCACAACCCTCTCATGCTCCATGGCCCACTTGTATCAAGGTTCTTCGCATTAGATAGATATAATCTCACTGATAAAAAGGCTAGTAATTGAAAGTTATATAAATAATTTCAAATTTATATGTGGCAGTAGTATTACTGGTGTTATCTTTTCTCCCATAGATGCTTTTACGGAAGTGCATACTGTAGCTAAGTACCAGTTCATGTTCTCTCAAATTACTTGCACTGCGTGTTCTATAGTTAACATATAAGGTTGATTGTAAATTTCCATTTAATCTGTATAAGTAACAGTCCATGATTTTTTAAAACTATTTGCCTGAATTATTCAATAGATTAATGTGAATACATAATGTAGATTGTGAATTTCCATTTAATATGGAGACTTTACGTAGATTGTTGATTTCCACTGACCATTCTTTTTACGATCATTCAAACATAAACTAATTCAAGACACATAAAAAGTACAAAATGATGAGTTCACTTAAACGTTTCTCCTCAAGTTTCAATCGAAAAAAAGAACACGATTGTGACAAAGCTCAAAGTAAAAGCAAGAAGAAGCGAAGGTGGGATTTTGTTAGGGCTTGTCATTGGCTGTAAAGATTTGAGTGCCATGTCAAAGTGTTGATATGGTATGTTGGGTGTCATATTTAAGTATAGTATAAGCACATGGGAATATTCTGAGGACATATTTGGGATGCCAGAATATGTCACAGGATATTCCATTATGAGATTATTGTCATAATGATTGAGATCATTGTATTAATGACTGTAAGGCCATATAATGCCAATGAGACAATCAATAAAAACACAACTAATTTCAACATGGTATCAGAGCCAAGTTTTCACAAACCCTAGCCGTCACCAAGCTTCCACAAACCCACAGGAGGATTTCCTAGATCTCCTCCACCGAACTCTTCCACGCCCCCCCCACCCTTCTTCCCTTCTCTTCTCTTCTCCACCCTTCGCAGGCCGTCCTTCGCTGTTGCTGTCCCGTCCCGCTACTGCTGCGGCTACTACTGCTGCTGCGACGGCGACTGTGACATGCGTGCTGCCGCCTCCTCCGCACCAGCATGAGACAACGCCTAATAGGGATGCCTAGATCTGAAAAAAAGGGGGGACATGTTCGGATCTAGGAGCAGACGACGAGGACGAGCGTGAGTCGTGGAGCGGACGTGACGTGATTGGATAGACGACGCATCGATGGAGGAGATCATCAAGAAGCTAGATTCTGCAGAGGTGGCGACGTTGATGAAGTTGTTGACGATGTCGGCTGGTGAGAACACGACACGAACGTCGCCGGAGTTGAAGCTTCCCTCCATCGATCTGAAATTAGATGGACCAGCCACCTATCTGAGTTGGTCACGGCGGGTGAGAAGAACCCTCGCAGGAAAAAAAATGGATGGGTTCCTGACGGGCGAGACAACAGAGCCGGACGAGGGCTCGACAGGACGCGATGAGTGGAAGTCCACTCATATGGTGATCTACATCTGGCTTCTCAACTCCTTAGTCCAGTCTATTGCCGCCACAGTAGACGGTATTGAGATGGTGAAAGATGTGTAGGAGAAGTTGAGAAGGACCTATGATGGTGTGGGGAACAACTTACGGGTCTTCCAGATAAAGGGGGAGATTGATGACACCGTACAGGGAGAGAAGACGGTGCAGGAGTATGCCACGGAGTTGGAGCGTCTGTGGTTGGATTATGATCACTCCTCAGATCGGGCGAGCTGCAAGGACCCTAAGTGTAAGGAGAGACAGGTGTGTCTGCAGGAGAGGACGATGAAGTTCCTCAAAGGGCTGACTGCAGCTTTCGCACAGAGGACGGCCCTACTTCTAGCCCAACCAAAGATCTCTAGCCTTGAGGAGGCTATCTCAGCCATGATCCAGGAGGAGACACGCATCAGGCTGCAAGCCGGGACAGGTAGTCCCCCCGAAGCAAAGTCAGCACTAGCGATCACCAGCTCAGGTAACACAGGATCTAAGGGAGAGCCCTGGCAGCATAACCGGCAGTGCTACAACTGTGGGGAGATGGGTCATCATCGGTATGCTTGTACCAAACCACCTAGGGAGGGAGATTCAGGTGGTGGACGAGGACCGTTCGGCGGACGAGGATATAATGGAGGACGTGGTCGAGGGGGTAGACGAGGCGGCCGAGGAGGTTATCGGGCGAACCTCCTGATATCAGAAGGGAACGGAGAAGCTGATGGCACCTTTACTGTGGAGGACCAGGCACTGGGAGACATGAGGAGTAGAACAGAGGAGGCGTCCACCTCATTCTTTGTTAGGGGCAACGCTGCCATGTATGCCCATCCATCAGAAGACTGGATTATCGACTCGGGAGCATCTTGGCATGTGACGGAGAATGCTAGTGAGTTTTCTTCCTACACTCACCTAGCATCAGCAGACAGCATTCAGACAGCTGATGGCACTTTCCAGCCAGTGGTCGGTAAGGGTACTGTTAATTGTACAGGTTCAGTAAGATTATCCAATGTTTTACATGCTCCATCCTTTCCAGTCAGTCTCTTGTCCATTAGTTCTATAATCCTCCAACTTAAATGCATTGTTTCTTTTAATATTCCTAAGGTGACCTTCCAGGAGAAAGGGACAGGACGAAGACTTGGGACTGGCACTTGGCATGAGGGACTGTGGTACCTAGATCGAGAAGGACTGGACTCAGCATTGGTATCTATGGCAGAGAATGCTGGCATGGAAGGACTGCAGCAGAGGACTGAGGATACCTTGATACTCCATCATCGGAGGATGGAACATTCTTCCTTTGATACTCTAAGTAAGTTGTATCCAGAGATTTATGCAAAAACAAATAAAGAGAAATTAGTATGTGATGCGTGCGAGTTAGGAAAACTTACTAGGAGCTCATATGTTGGCACGGGTCATAGGAGCACTTCTGCTTTTGAGGTAGTACATTCTGATGTCTGGGGTCCATGTGCTACTAACACTATGAATGGTTATAAGTACTTTGTTTCTTTCATTGAGTGTGCCTCTCGTGTTACCTTGTTATATTTGATGAAAAATAAGAATGATGTACCTGCTTGTTTTCGGAATTTCCATAAGCATGTCCAGACTCAGTATAAAGCAGTTGTGAAGGTACTGAGGTCTGACAATGGAACGGAGTATACCAACAGGACGCTTGCAGAATACTTGTCAGCACACGGAATACAGCATCAGACCACCTGTGCATACACACCAGCACAAAATGGAGTTACAGAAAGGAAAAACAGACACCTTCTGGAGGTCGCAAGAAGTATGATGATCGACATGAATGTCCCACAGAGTCTGTGGGGGCATGCAGTGTTGACAGCAGCTCAACTCATCAACAGGATGCCCTCGAAGGTCCTCGGATGGAAGTCCCCATGTGAGGTATTGCAAGGCAATAATAGTGGGATACTCCCACTGAAGGTGTTTGGGTGTGTGTGTTTTGTGAAGGACAACAGGCCATCAGTTGGGAAACTTGACCCTAGAGCGGTCAAATGCATCTTCGTAGGCTACTCGGCGACCCAGAAGGGGTATGTGTGCTGGAGTCCAGTAGAGAAGAAGAAGTTTGTCAGTATGGATGTCCACTTTCGGGAGCATGAGCCATACTACCGCCAGGACGGAACTTCACACAACACGCCTAATACTGCCAGTATTAGGCGAGAGGGGGAGATGGAGAACTTGGTGGTAACCGATTTAGAAGTTTGGCATGGAGGTACGGAGAAGGGACAAGAAGGTGAAGGTGTTAGGCCTACGGCTCAGGGAGAGTTACTTACCTACAGCAGGAGAGAGAAGCAAACTGCAGGACCAGTACCGACAGTGCCAGTGCCAAGTCCCTTGCCTGCGTTCGTCCCAACTCCTGAGGCACCGACACCAACCCCCCTTCAGGTGATACCCCCTCCTTCACAAGATATTATTCCTCCTACTTCTACTCCTCCCACACCACTATCTGTACGGAGGACCACTCGCAGCAATGCAGTAAATCCTCCAAACAGATATGGTTGGGATATTGCTCAGTTTGTTTCTTATGACCATATCTCTTCTTCTCATGGAGCATTTATAGCATCTTTGGATAGTATTACTGTACCTAACAATTGGCAGGATGCCAAGAACGATCCGAAGTGGAAAGCGGCAATGCACGAGGAGTTGGAAGCTCTGGAGAAGAACCACACTTGGGAGCTTGTGAGACTGCCAGAGGGAAAGAGAGCAGTTGGATGCAAGTGGGTCTTTACCGTGAAGCAGAACCCAGATGGACAGGTTGAGCGCTACAAAGCTCGACTAGTAGCCAAAGGATATAGTCAGACGTACGGCATCGACTATGACGAGACCTTTGCACCAGTTGCAAAGATGAGCACTGTCAGGACTCTGATTTCTCTGGCAGCGAATGGTGGATGGAAGCTACACCAACTGGATGTGAAGAATGCGTTTCTTCACGGAGATCTAGTGGAGGAGGTGTACATAGAGATACCACCAGGATTTGGCACCAATCAGACAGTGGGCAAGGTCTGCAGGTTGAAGAAGTTCCTCTATGGACTGAAGCAGTCTCCTCGAGCGTGGTTTGACAGATTCAAAAGGGCGATGATAGGGATGGGATATCAGCAGATCAATGCTGATCATACTGTGTTCTTCCGTCGGAGTGGAGGCCACATCACCATGCTTGCGGTGTATGTGGACGATATGATTATCACAGGAGATGATGAGCAGGAGATCGCCCAACTCAAAGGAAAGCTTGGCAAGGAATTCGAGGTGAAGGATCTCGGCCTTCTTCGGTACTTCCTTGGGATTGAGATTGCTCGAGAAGCAGAGGGGATTGTTCTCTCTCAAATGAAGTATGCACTGGACCTTCTCACAGAAACTGGGATGTTGGGGTACAAACCTGCAGCGACACCAATAGATCAGAGGTTCAAGATTGATGCTGAGGCTGGAGAACCAGTTGATCGGGACAGATACCAGAGACTGGTTGGCAAGTTGATCTATTTGAGCCACACACGTCCTGATATCTGCTTTGCAGTAAGTGTGGTGAGCCGCTACATGCATGACCCACGGAAGGGTCATATGGATGCAGTGTACCAGATTCTGAGGTACTTGAAAGGTGCTCCCGGGAAGGGACTAATATTCAGGAAGAACAATCACGTGAGCATCGAGGGCTACTGTGATTCTGACTGGGCTAGTTGTGCTGATGACAGGAGGTCTACCCCGGGATATTGCATATTTGTAGGAGGTAACTTGGTCTCCTGGAGGAGTAAGAAGCAGTCTGTGGTGGCCAGATCGACAGTTGAAGCAGAGTACAGAGCTATAGCCTTGGGAGTTGCAGAGATGCTATGGTTGAAGAATATGCTGGTGGAGCTGAAGCTGGATCAAGGAGCCAAGATGAAGCTGTGGTGTGACAATCAGTCAGCTATTAGTATCGCCAACAATCCAGTACAGCATGACAGGACCAAACACATCGAGATTGATAGATTCTTCATCAAAGAGAAGTTGGATAGGGGATTACTGGAGCTTGGCCATGTTCCAACCAGGGATCAAGTAGCAGATGGACTAACCAAGGGACTCGCCTCAGTGAGCATGATTAGAGGATGTGACAAGATGGGCTTAGTGAATATCTTTCACCCATCTTGAGGGGGAGTGTTGATATGGTATGTTGGGTGTCATATTTAAGTATAGTATAAGCACATGGGAATATCCTGAGGACATATTTGGGATGCCAGAATATGTCACAGGATATTCCATTATGAGATTATTGTCATAATGATTGAGATCATTGTATTAATGACTGTAAGGCTATATAATGCCAATGAGACAATCAATAAAAACACAACTAATTTCAACACAAAGCCTTCGCTGCTATAGTGTTCATTACTTATTTCAAGCAGTATGGTTCAATGCCTAGTTTGCTCTTTAGTCTATCAACAATTACTTGTCTTCATCAGTACTCTCCTCTTACCTGTGTGACTCTTTATCATTATTGTCTCAAAACTATACGTCTCCAGTTTACAGTAGCTTGAGGCATGAAACCCAAAATGTCCAATTTTAAGTAGCTTTGAGTGCCAAATGCATGATGCGAGAGAGTACTTACAGTTTTTATTTTTAAGGAAGGAGAGTGTCCACGTGAAGCTGATGATATTTCCTTGGTTAAATGCAGGAACACCAGGGGACTGGAGTCACATTATTAAGCAGATTGGAATGTTCACTTTCACAGGTCTTAATAAGGAGCAAGTCGCCTTCATGACCAAGGAGTATCACATTTATATGGCTTCTGATGGGTAATCATAATCTAAACCTTTAGGTTTAATTCTGCATATACTTAGTATCTTGCATTGAACTGCCTCTTTTTATGATAAAGTTGCAGGTTATCATCTGTTACTCTGATTGTCTTGTCGATATCAACACATTATGATATAACTGTCACTCAAACGACTTGTAGTCCTCAGCTGCACCTGTGATCTCATAGGCATAATTTTTCCAGTGTGCATGATTTTATTCTTGAATCATGCTCTTCTTTCTATGTGCTAGCATGTTTTTTTCAGATGATTGCAGATGCAGATCTAACTTTCCGTTTTTGCTACAGGAGGATCAGCGTCGCAGGTTTGAGCTCAAGGACCGTTCCTCATCTTGTAGATGCCATACATGCAGCTGTCACTGGCATGAATCAGTGAACATGGACAACGGCCATGTCTGGTTTTTGAAGACAGTCCGCCACATTTTGTCGTCTCATTTTGTCTTGTAATAAATTGGACTAGAATGTGATCCAAGGTTGACTTGACCCTTTTATTTGAATTTTCAACATGCCTTGAGATTTGTACCTGTAAAAGTATGTGCAAGTTAAACATGAACAATTCATTTTGTGCTTGGAAACGTGAGCTGATACATTATACAAATAAATCAACGAGATGGAGCTCTCAGATTTTGGTTGGAAATTTGATTGGTAAGAAGAAAAAAGAAGAAGATATTGGTACATATTTCTTGAGTATCTTGACATGCATGAATTTACATCTTTTAAGTATGTTTTATGTGCACATGAATATTGAAGGAAACATGAGGTGAAATTCATTCCTTACGTTACCATGATGAAGTTATGGATCTCGATACCTGGAGGCTCAGATGGCAGAATGGAATGACAAGCATTGCTCATTTCAGTAGGTACTGTAGTTCGATTGAGTTGTTTTGCCTTACATTTGTCGGGAGGAATTTTTGTGTTTATATTCATATCGACTGTTATTTAGTCACTTGTTAGCATAGATTCGGTCTTTGCACATGTTGGGTCTTTTTATATTCCTATGGCGCTGATATTGTCTCTCATGAAGTCTAAATGTTTTCAATTGTTGGTGCATCTGTACAATTGTCATGTTTGTATTGTGAAAATCCTTCAAGTTTCTGATATATATTGTGAGAAGCCCACAATGAAGGACAAGGGGTTTCTTCTCCTAGCGGCACATCATTGGACGTGTTTCGATTTAGGGGATTGCATAGTCTAATTCTGTAGCAGTGGATTGTTCCAAGCTGAGGCCTGATCCGGTGTTAATCCTGGATTCTTTGGTGCTACCAGATTCTGACTTGATCAGAATTGTATGGTTTCGGTTGATCTTTGATTTCAGAAAACACTGTAGGAAATGTATTGTGGTCTTAAAACTAGGTACTATTTCATGACAACATTGAGCAACCTCCCATCACTTGTTCGTGGATAAGCTTATCATAGAATCTCCACTTGTCACATTCCAAATGGCTATTCTTGCAACTGCCAAATGGCTGGCTGCACATTAACACCAAGTGAGAGATCTCACCCAGCCATATCAAAATCCTACAGATATAGATCAGAGAGAACAAGAGAGGCAAAGGGAATCAAGTGTGAGAGACTGCAGTAGCTAGCTAGCTAGCATGGCTTCCCTAACCACCATGGCAGTCATTCAGCCAGTGACAGTTAAGGGACTCGGATGCAGCTCCCTCAAAGGCACCAAGCTCTCCTTTCGATCCCCACAACGGCTCTCTAAGCGTACCAATATCAAGTAAGAGAAGGAAGGAATTTTTTGATGTACTTACGTAGCTCATATTAATTAGACTGAGGCGTAATCCATGTACTAATTAATTAGCAGGTCAGTGGTCGCCAAGTATGGCGAAAAGAGCGTGTACTTTGACTTGGAGGATCTTGGCAACACCACTGGGCAATGGGACTTGTATGGCTCGGACGCCCCATCACCATACAACCCACTTCAGGTAAATATTGATATCTTCATCTGGACTATGATCCTGTCATATATCCTTTTGTGATGCTAATTGGACTTTCTTCTGAGAATATACAATTTATGATATTGCAAGACAAAAACTAAAGTTATTAATCTTAATTTTCTCATAATCATTGTATACAAGCAGTAGGCATATGAGTTCAAGTTATAATAACTGCAGAAGAAGCCGATTTATGAGTGGGAGATGCTGTCCATTTTGTGTATGATATAGGTGTGTACAAAGAAACATCAGTTGCAAATTTTTGCAAGGCCAAATTAGACCAACCAACATACAATTGACTGAAGGAGAGCATATTGTTGTTTGTCTTGAAGCATACATATTGATACTTGCCAGCTAGGTGGGTTCTTAGGAAATTGTATTTAGGACTGGTAATTGATGAAATAATTGGATATTGAAGATATTTCATCTTGATTCATTCAAATTAAATTCAGTGAAACTCTGAGCATATGTATATGCATAGCTTCTTACGTGACTTCGTTATATATGTCACATATCAGTTTTCTTTTCAAATTTCTGTCCGCACAAATTAGTGGGGAAGTATATTTGTTTATTTCAATTTAGACCATGGAGTTCCTATATTCATGGAGATACAGAACAACCTTTAAATTATCATGCTTGCATCATATTCATGGGTCTCCAACAATTGTTCATAGTTACTTACATATATCCAAAATTTGTCCGAGAGAGATGAATTTAACCAATATTCTTTGTATATGGCATCAACGCAGAGCAAATTCTTTGAGACATTTGCAGCTCCTTTCACCAAGAGGGGTCTCTTGCTCAAGTTCTTGATACTTGGGGGTGGATCAACCCTCGCCTACCTGAGCTCCACAGCCTCAGGTGACATACTCCCAATCAAGAAAGGCCCTCAGCTGCCGCCAAAGCTCGGTCCACGTGGCAAGATATGATTGGTTTCTTCACGGTCATGTTGTTGATATGTTACTGGAATGCTCTGTGATCAACTGTGTAACTGAAGCCTAGGCCAGTACTCAGATTTAAATCTGAATATTATTTCAATATGGTTCTCTTATGCACACGAGGAGTATTATCATTTTGGGCTCATTAATACTAATATCTATTCTATACTTGGATCAATGTCACTGAAGGATGTGTGTCCATATGGAGTAGTTACATGTGCTTGTGGAACTGGAGACCCAATATAAATGAACACAAAGTCACTTGCAATGGTCAATGTCACTTCATAAATTTTGTGCCTGATCTATGATTGGGAAATACCCAAGAATAACACAGTCCAAGGGGAAACTACCCAATAAAATCGAGCCTAGAAAGAAGAATAAGATGCAAATATAGACCAGATGAAACAAAGAATAAAAGTAAAACTGTCATATTCAACCATTTGATATACTTTCTATCTTTTACTCGTGACATTACAACTGACAAGTTCAAGGCCATAGAATTCCTTGCTCGTGTTCTCAATTATGAGGAACTATAATTCTTGATGTGGAGATGATTTCTGAAGTAGATGTGCAGCTCTAGAGCTGAAAATACAAATCTGTTCATATTCATCCACATTACATTTGTGGCGTTTGTTAATGCATTATCAAGAAGCCACTCTCAACAATGTAAACGCACTTAGAACCAAATGAGAAAGTTCTATAGAAATATCAACCAAGCTGGCAAAACTGCAATACTTGTCAACATTGCATTTGCAGATTTTTACCAAAAGCATTATCAAGAAGCCATTATCCACAAAAAATGTAAAAGCATTTAGGAAGCATATGAGAAGCCTTATATAAAATATCAACCGAACTGACTAAATTGCATGTCCAAGTTGCACAACTTTTCAAAACTCTGGATTACAAATGTAAGATTTACAGAAACAAACACCTTCAAGCATATTGTCTACCCTCTCTAGCTACTGAACATGGGCCACTAATAATAAAAAGAGAAAAAATAAGTGACGACAGATATTTTTCCAGTCTAAAGTACAGCACAACCAAAACCACCATTGATAAGAAACCCTCCCCTTCCTTGGCACGGACTTTTCCTCGCTCTGAACACTCTGGCTTTCAGTACCCAGCTTTCTCATCATAAAGGATTCTAATGATCATAATACTAATATACAAACGTGGCCGGATGAAAACTATTGACATCCAACCTCCGACTAGCAAGTCTCACCGGTTTAGCTTCCCAATGTAGTAGGCAAACTCACTCGGTAGCTTCTTTTGTAAGTACATGAAATTCATTGAAAAGCCCTTGCGTTTTAGCTTTCACTATAGGGTTCACATCTTAAGTCCCAGCTGTGTGGATGAAACTAAGACCCATTTTCCGCCTTACATGTTCTGGAATCAGTTTATTGATGAGCTCTTGAGATGCACCAGCTAACTGCAAAACAAAAAAAGGCAAATCGAATCAATCAGCATCTACTAAATTCAATGTGACCAAATTCTTTTAGAAGGAAGATTATGCACTGATCTTCTAAGATGCTTCAAGCAGCAAGTAAATCTTTCTTTTAGAAATTAATTTTGAGAATCTGGCTTTCCAAAGTGTAACATAAAACTGTGTTATGTCCATACCATGCTTCAGCAGTTAGAAACTTCATCAGTCACATTAAATATAGTAAGTTATGTTCTCAACTTTATCCATATTGAATGACATAATAAATACATTATGTAAAACATCACATTTGCATTACACTAGAGGAATCAAACTTCAAAGCTCATCAACTTCATCTGGAAAAAGGAAAGAATACAGACAAGGATTTCAAGTCTTAGGTTCATTGTAGATCCCTTGTGAAGTTTTTCGGTTTCAGCAAACCCCTCCCCTCCCCACCCCCACCCCCCCCCCCCCCACCCCCCCCCCCCCCCCCCCCACCCCAAACACGCACACACAAGAAAAAATGCTTTAAGAAAAGAAAGAGTTATCTAGCTGCTAAAACACTATTAAAAGGAATACTTTTCTGTTCTACATGCTCCTTGAAGCAAACACATTCTTCTTATTTCCTCTTATTCGTTAGATTGGCGGTTTGTGTATTTGGCGAATATCGGGTATTGGGATCGGTTCCGGCCCATTCCTATGAGTATCAGTATTGACGGTTTCGGCAATTTCAGATTGGAGTATCGGGTTATTCCTTCCAGGAAGACGAATATAAAAAAATCCTTTAAAAAGCTAGAAAATATCTGATACATTTAGACATAATTTTATATATTATATGTTTTTTATCCTTAGTTTTAAATGGATGAATGATGTGAATTTACAGATATACAACTTCGACAAATGGTAATGGTTACAATTTATCAATAAGGAACCACGTTGATATAATGTAATATTGTCAATGAATCATTGCGTTGACACTATTTTTTATTTTTTTAAATCTTTTTTCGTTCAATTTTCTATGCTAAATTGATTGGAAAAGAGACCCTCAACTTCAGTAGCGATCGGTATCATGATGGGACATATACCAAACCATATCGGTATCGGCCGATACTGCAAACTACGATATTTGGTTGTTTGTATAAATGAAAAGATTATAGAAACTTAAAATATGTAGGGAGCAATATGTAAAGTAAAAAATGTCAAAATAACTTAAAACAATAAATATGCATGTACTTAGTGTGTTTTCGATTGGTGAAAATTTCTTCCTTTTTCCTCCTAACAAAGATGAATATATTCAGTTACAAAAATGTAACTATAAAGCAAGTTCATGGACACATGCACATCGTCTTTGTTTATTTGTTTTTAAGATAACCTGAACTTTAAGAGGCAAAATTTTTTACAGGGCCCAAATAGAACTGATTCCTGTCTCATGCACCCTTGAACCCTAAGGGTCTGTTTGGTTGTGGGAAGTTAGAGAGAACTCAGAGGAACTTGACCCTTTTCGAAAGTTCCAGATCCAGCATTTGGTTGAGAGAAGTTAGCTGAGCAGACCAAAGGAACCCATTCCATGTTCTCCCCACCATGGAGCAAGAAGACCCCTTTCAGCACTCGAGTTACGTCTTCTCTATCCTAGAAGGCTAGAACTTCCTGTAACTCCCCCCCACAAGTCAATTATTTTTTCTCCTTCTTCCTACCAAGAAATCCTGGTGACCGTTGCCATTTTCTTCCTTTTCCAACCATTGGTTCCTCTTCTTCCTCAAGATCACAAGGTTTGCATGGAAACCTTTTTCATAATTAGTATTTTTTGCAAAATTTGTGTCCAAAATTAGCAAATAAATTAGGGCATTTGTTGAGAATGACCAAATTTTTACACACTTTCAGTTCTAAACTGTGTAGTTCCTTCCTGAAATTATGGATCTATTGCATCAGAAATACCAAATTCGAGGAGAATTGATGCTGGAATAAATGAGAACTTGATATGTGGAGATCTCACGAAATTCTTTCACTTCAACGTATACGATTCCTAGAGTCGTAACTTCACCACACCAGAATAAAGTGGTGTCTATAACACACTTCATTGGAAAAAGTTCCACCAACCAAACAATATAACTTCCAACTTTGAGAAATTCTAGCCAAACTACCAACTTATGCTTCCATAAACAAAACACTAGAACACCAAACACTATGAAGCATCATCCAACAAGTTGCAACAACAAAATACAATTTGGACAAAACCTCCTTTGAAACTCCTTTGTCATGGACCTTTTTTTATATAGTTCTTGAAGTTCCCCTACGCCCTGGCAACCAAACATGACCCAACATCATCATCTTCGTTTGGGGATTAGAGTTTTAACATTTTTTGTTTGGTAGCATGTTGGTCACGCGCCTTGCACTAATGCTACTCAACAATTTTAAAGGTCAGAGAGGAATGGACCTGTTTGGTTGTTGGAACCTGAGGGAACAAAATCTACAAAGAACACATAAAACCATGTGAAGGTGTCAGGGAGAAGTTTCAATGACTTCTTATCTAAGTTTTTGTGTTTGGCTGAGAGAACTTGTTGGATAGAACAGATAGATTATGCAGTTCCACTATTTGATTGATGCAAAGAGGCTGGAACTCTCTCCAAAAGTTGGATTTCCATTGTTTGGTTAATGGAACTTCCACCATGGAAGTGGATTATGAACATTTCCCTTGTGGTGAAGTTAACAGTAAGGGCCATACATGTTAAGAATGAAAAATTAAACATGTGATCACAACATGTCTAAGATATAATCTTGTACTACATTCATTTTTTTTTCAGCACCAAAACCTGAGTTCTTAGGTTTGACAGTTGAGTTTGCAACTGGAAAGAAGTGCGCAAAAGAGGGTTGAGCTCCTCTAAGTTCTCTCCAGGTTTCAGCAACCAATGTCCTTAGCATCCCTCTCCTAGAAATTATTAAGAAAGAAAATTTTGCAAACACTACAAAGATAAAGCAGAAAGGACAAGGTTTTACATGTTGCTCATTAGTTTTGTCCCAAACATGGGCCCAACAGTTACATTTCCTATTCCTTTGAAATACATCATGACATTTCTCTTGAAATAAAGACAAATCTACTACAAGCTGAATATATGGAAGTTCTATAAAACTGGATGACAGTATCATGCTTTCCCTAGATCCTTGCAAAAAATTATGAAGCAGCAAAAGAGATCTAGTAGAAAAACAAAACAAAGAGGGAGGGGATATTATTTATATATAGAACCCACAACAAAGTTTGCCCTAAAAGAGTTTTAGGACAGAAAGTATGAGGTATGATAAAATGTTAACATAAGGCTTGCCTATAACATCTTTACTGTTGTAACTCTTTCATAAGCTCCTGTTATTGGACAGTAGAAAGTTAAACTGATAATAGTGATGATAAATATATATGTAGAGCTAGAGTTCACAAGCTTACTTCCTGCTTGAAGTTAAAGAGAGGAGGCAAAGGCCGACCATTTGGCAATCGTGCATTTGGTTCCCGAAGCTCATCGAAAAAGGGATGGGTGCATGCTTCTAACTGAAATAGAAAGGTTAAGCTAAAACACATGAGAGGATATTAAACAAAATTTTATCAAACAAAAATCAAGCTATAGAAAGCATCATGTGATTTTTATGGTTATATACTATTTATTAGTTGTACATATTGTTTTCAAGGTCACCTGCAATTAGGATATTAACCTAGAACAATAAGTGCAATTATAACCAGCAGTAAACTCTTAGATGAAATTATCCTAAAGCAGAGGAAATGATCAAAGATATTCTTCTAGGAACCAACAGTCCAAGATTTGAGTACAACCAGTCCAAGATTTGAGTACAACCACATTTACATAATCGCCCCTTAACAAATCAAATAAGTCTAGCATAATCGTCCGCTTTCTTAAAGCCTAATTGCAAAAGGATCAACTTCTTGTTGATCTAGTCAAACATGACCAGTATAAATAGGTATATAGGAACCATGCTCTATGGAGGGAAAAAATCAGAGGCTCGGAGAAGACAGTAAATTAATAACAAATGCACACTATTATAGGAAAAAATGCATGACATATATGTGATAGGGATTGACTAATGAGTTAAGGCAATGGATTGCAATAAACCAGTTTTACATACAAAAAAGACACAACAGAAACATCAGTAACTAATAATGCAAGCCAAAAATAATCGTGGTTTCTTACATATTGAAAAGTTGCACTATAACTTTCCAGATGGATGCACATGTGAAGGAAACCATTAGTTTGATTCGAAATATAATGACAAGGGAATTGGCATAAAAAACAATAACTTGATGTAAAATCTGGTCAATTCTTCTATTGAACCCATTTTCATGCAAAATCATAACTAGGCTAGTAAGATTTGTTCTATCTAGGTTTTACTTTCTAAATTCAATAGCAATTAAATAGCCACAACTGCTTTAGTGATTATGTCAAATGTTACAAAACACAGGAAACTTACTGCAGTACACCGAAAACTGGGTGAATATTGAAGAAGGCGTGATGCAAGATCTATTGCTTCTGGAGGCATTCTCTTGTGAAATATCTGTTCAAAAGAAAATACTATTGAGACATAGGTAATAAAAGAAACAGGTGACGAATATAACTGTTATTTTTTCATGGAATGATTATTCCAGTCTTTTTCTTCTTTGGATCATAACCAAATCAAAATTTCTCGAGTTATCAGAATCCATATCAAAATAAAGCCCTCGGTTATTCAACTTAGATGAAATAGTAATAGCTACACTAATTTGTATGCTACGAAGGATGAGATCCAATCTCATTCAAAAGTATCCTATCTCTCTGTCCAAAAGGCGTACAATTTGAGCAGAAGGTCCACGTCTTAGTTTTTCTTTTAGAATGAGTCGTCTGTTTTTCACTGAAATAGGTCAGAGAACTACATACAAGAACCTGACAAAAAATACTCGAGTTAATGGGATCATATCACTAATCCAAACAATTATGCTAATTACTTCCTCCATCTTGAGATAACGTGCTAATTTCTTCCTTCTGAACGAGTATTAATAGTGCCAAACTTTTCCTCATCAAAGGATCATTTCATTGCAGAAATTGGCTATAAAAAATTGAGAGCTGGAAGTATAAACTCATTTCAAAATTTCTCCCTTGTAAGAGAGATAATAGACAGAAAGATTCACGGCATTGGACTGATCTGGTCGCTTCAGGAACAAAAAACAGCTACGCTAATCTGGATTGATTGTTAAATGCCATAACCCTGCTTAGCTTTAGTTTATGTTTTGATCATAAAACATACTTATGGAAGAGGAAGCTAACTGCAGATAAATGATAATGTTGGAATCATATTGGAACTAATATCACCAACTCTACTAAGACATTATACTACTATAATTCTGTGTTTGCAACAAAGTTCGCAGTATGGGTATCGGACCCTTCCTATGAGTATCAGGATAGACGATCAGCAGTATCGAAGGTTTCATATCGGAATATCTGCTTGTGGTATTGGAAAGCAAATAATTAATAACGCATTATTAAAATTTTAGAAAAAATTTATTTTATTCATTTAGGCAATAATTTGAAGTATTTTATGTTATTTTTTTAGTAGTTTTGAAATTGATTAAAATAATAGTCACCATTGTTGATTGGTTTACATGCTATAAATAAGTTTTCTTCATTTGCATGTTTTTAGTCATTTACAACCTTACTATGCTTTTATACCATTGTTGATTGGTCTTTTTCGTTCAATTTTCTCTGTTGAATTGACTTGAATTGACTGGGGAAAATCTCCAACGTATCGATAGTGGACGATATCAGATGGGGACATGCAAAACCGTATAAGTATCGGCCGTACTTTATCAGTCGTATCGTATCGATATTGGTCATATCGTATCGGCCGATACAGCAAATATGGTTTGCAAAGCATTATCAACATATCATGGGAGGATAATGACCTTAATATCAAGGGAAGTACATAATCAATGGAGAACAAGTGTATATCAAATTCATAGGAAACAATTCCTTGATCATCAGGGAGAACTGTACGATTCAGCTAAGCTAATCTCAGAACAATAAATTTGTTAGTAATAAATAAGTTGTAGTCGTCAAAAGTTGTCTATACTACTGAGGTGGACATTCAATTAGTATAACATCATATTCTGAGAGGCATGCGAACCAATTAGGAGGTCTGCTAGCACTATTCTGACAGTTGGTAATTTTTTGATAGATAGCACACTAATTGTTTGGTATGAGATGGTTATGAGATGCCAACCTTGTGCCAAGGATGGGCCTTCATCTGTGGAAACCTAAAATCCGTATAGTTGGGGTTCATGCACCGAACTTCCTCTCGTGTTGGAGTACCAAGAACCTGCAAGCACAGATCCCATTAACCACTAAATTTCAAGAAATTACATTTCTACCAATCAAGAGGATGAAACCATGAAGTAGACCTTGATTATCTCAACAAGCTGATCGACTGCACTTTCACCAGGAAATAATGGCTGGCAAAAAAGTGTATAGGAAGGTTGAGTAATTATAATTTAATATAAAATTGATTTTCTCAGTACAAATAGGATATGCCAAAAATCAGAAATGACATAAAGAGAAAAATTACAAACCTGGCCAAGAAGTAACTCAGCAAGAACACAACCTGCTGACCATATATCAATTGAAGTTGTATACTCGGTTGCACCAAAAATAAGCTCGGGGGCACGATAATAGCGAGAGCAAATATATGATATGTTTGCTTCACCCGCAACCTGATATTATAGTTCCATTAAAAATGAGAACTGCTGAGGGAGGACACCACGAGAATGCCAGAGATGCAAGTAGGACCAGGTAACAGGCAATATCGTACTTAAGACATTAAAATACAAGTGCAATCAACTTGTTTAATACAGATAATTTCTTTGAGATAACTTTCAATACAATATACTATAGAAAATTTCAAGAAATATAGCCAATATTGTCAAGAATTACAAGGAAATATGTGTAATGATACTCATGTAAGGAGCTTAACAAATGTACTTGAGCATAAATATAAATTAGAATCCCGTGCTTCTTTGCTTAACAAAGGAGATTTAACCCTTGGTGGCTATAGGTGTATGTATAAATGGGATATAGTAAGTGGAAGTTAAAACTCTTGCTAGACAAAACTGTATATGGTAATATGCAAATGGGCTGTATCTTTTGAACAATTGTAATTGTATCTAAACCAGCTGGTTTGGATCCATGATTTACAAAGCAAGATGCTCCTGCTAGGCCTTCATAGGAACTTTTAGTTAATCCTCCATCAGTAGTGATATTGACATAATAATGAGATGTTTAGTTCAACAAAATTTGTATGCTAAATCTTCTTCCTTATTTTTCTCCTCTCAATTGTTCTAGATTGGATTAACCGGACAACTAACCAGTGCATTAATCCAATTGAGCCAGTGGCTAATTAAGTATAATTTCAGGTAGCTACCTGATTGTGATAAGCTGGATGTAAAGTTCAATCACCCATATTTCAATTAGTCAGTAATCGTTCTTGGACCGAGCACATATTGGAATTACCTACCGAACATTACTCTTCCTCACTTCTCCTATCTTTTCCTCTTACTTCTTGAATAGTTATTCTATTTGCACACATATATACCTTAAGAGCAACTTGTACATAAACCAGAAGCATATATTCTATGGCTTTAAATGTTGCTTGTGACGACCCTTTGACAAAGATATATAGTTATTCATACCAATGCTGCAATCGCAGTAAACCAGAGAGCACATCAGTAAACTCTCCCCTCTTCCACACAAGCATTCTCCTAAATAGACATATATGTCTTTACACAGTCGGGCAAAGAGGGATATTCTTCAACTCAACTAAAATAAATATGTATTAAATATATTCCAAATACTTGCAACTTAAAGAGAAATTCTCTGGAAAAGATAACAAAGCAAGGCATGGAGATGCTTTCATGCTCAATGAAATACAGAAATAGTTGGAAATTTCAAATTTCAGTACTTAAATTTTCTTGCCAAAATTTGTACATATCCAAAGTTCTAACCTGAATTACTTAATTGAAGAAACAACACCAAACTGCTAACAGCCATTACAATTTCCACAAGGAACTTGAGAGCCCACAAGTGTCCAAATATATGGTAACACTTAACAACTATATATGTCTGGTTTTCCAAGCAATCACACACGCCACGTAGTTTGGCCAACAATTTCATGGTTCATTTTCCACAATGGATAAAGCATTGAAAATTTTATTCAAAGACCTCTGGTTATAATGCGTCTTCAATTCACAGTTGATTCTTTTGGTGAGCGTCTTGCATCTCGGTATGTAAAAAATTGTCTGGGACCTCTGAGCATGTGCAGCATCACTATGTCGCAGTATGTATATCATTATGCATATCATTAGACCCAAACTTCTTCCCAGATAAAGGTAGGGCACCACTTAACATGGATATAACAGTTTACCACCTTTATGAGCCCAACCATGATAAAAACATGTTCAGCATACGTGCATAATATTGACATAGACATTGGAACAAGTGCAGAAACAGTAACACAAGACAACAGTCGCAAAGTAACACAAAAAATGAATTAGAACAAGCATTTGTATTTTGTATTATACAATCAACTAATTTGTACTGGTAATAGAATTAAACAAATGCATAAACAAATTAACAATATGATATATAAACTAGAAGCTATCAGTCACTTATTAGTTATTATGAAAGTTATCCACGATGCGTACATTCACAAGTTTTGTCCATTTTGAAGCATTGTCACAAAAGTACTTATTTTTATTTAGGAAGCAGTGCTATAAAAGATTTAAGGTTTGGGCTCGAGGTCTACCAATATTTTAGCACTTCCAAAATCACAAAGCTTGAGTTGGTGAGTAAGAGGATCAACCTGCAGAAAACCATTAAAAGGTTCAACAATTTCCACTTTATCATAAAACGAGCATTTTGAAGCTTAAAAGCCATACCAGAAGATTATGAGGCTTCACATCTCTGTGACAAACCCCTGGAACAGTGTGAATGTAAGCTAGCCCAAGAAATATCTGCACAAAGTATTCCACAACTTATTCCCAACAACCAGAGACATACTACTGAACATCAGTACATGACCTCATCATCATCATCCAAGCCTTCTCCTCCCTTTTGAATGGGGTTGGCTATGGAGCATAACAAAGTTAAATTTGACAAAGTTTTATGACCGGACATCAACCCTCTATGTGGGTGCCAAATTCCTAGTCAAGGTAACTATGAGCATGAGAGGGTCATACCATACAACCTAGGCGGCCAGTTGACAGGTAGGTAAACCTACCTTTTGGATATGGAGCTTAAGATCATGCAACCAAGGAGCATCCTCCAAGTTCCCTTAGACTATAAAAGGTACAATTTGCTATTAAGAATTGCATTCCTCTCTATGACAAATAAGCCAAAGAGTGAAGGAATGACAATCCCGCACATCAGTACAAGACCTAACAACTAAAAATAGATCGAACCTGATATGTATAAAGCTTCACGTAAACAAGTGGCGTCCTCTGGTTCACGTTGTTGTAATGCTTCAAAACATGAAACAAAGTTTCCGGTACATATTCCATGACCAAGTTGAGGAAGAGCTCGTCTCTCCTCGTGGTGGAGAAGAAGCAGTGCTTCAAGGAAATAACATTGGGATGGTCCATCGAACGCATCAATTGGAGCTCCCGGTTCTTGTATCTCTTATCCTGCAATACCTTTTTTATGGCAACGGTCTCTCCCGTTTCCAAGCATTTGGCCTGACAAACCCCACATTCAAAATATGAAGCAAAATTCCAGATACAAAGACTTTGACAAGATACTTGGGAAATTTTGGGTCAGTATTATATATATACCTGGAAGACGATTCCGAATGACCCGGTACCGACTATACGCTCCGCCATGTAGCTAATTGTCTGTGTTAAGAAAAAACAGGCATTCAGTTTAATTGGTTACAATGAAACCTACAACAACTTTATTTTGCAAATTGAGGTAATAAGAACTAACCCTCTTTGGCTCCCCATTCTTGCCTCCGATGGTGGTCGAAATGATATGGCCGGTGACAGGATCATTGGCGTCCGTGACTGATGATTCCTGGAACAAATAATCCGATATCGGCATCAGCCCCCCCCCCCCAAAAAAAAACTCGAAATGGACGGTAAAAGAACAGACCATAACGCTCGGAGAAGAAACAATAGGAATGAATGCAACGGGGGAGCAAACAAACAACAACAGTTATGAGTTAAAACAACAACAACAAGAACGGATGACTCTGAAGGAAGCAAGTAATAGCTCGCAATCATTTAAAGGAAGAACCGAGCCTCGCCATTATCGGCAAGCAACCCATCATTTAACGTTTGCAGCAAAAGTAAGGTAGGAAGAAAGAAACCGTAAGGGCAAATTATAAGGGCACTGCACATTTTACTCGGGGCTAGCCCATTGAAAAATAAGAAAAAATTACAAGTTTGCCATCATGAAAGTTACTCGGGGCTAGCCCACTGTTATAATCAGGACTGTCAAAATTTTGGCAGTCCTACCACTTGGAAGGACTGTCAAAATTTTGACAGTCCACATAGCTTGTGGGACTGTCAAAATTATGACAGTCCTACCACTTGGAAGGACTGTCATAATTTTGACAGTCCTACAAATTGTTAGGACTGTCATAATTTTGACAGTCCTACAAATTGTTAGGACTGTCATAATTTTGACAGTCCCACAAGCTATGTGGACTGTCAAAATTTTGACAGTCCTAATTTTAACCCACTGAAATTTTATATAAAACTAGGACTGTCAAAATTTTGACAGTCCTCATTTTAATTGTCAGGATTTTTTTTAAGTTTATTTCTATTTAGTTAGTTTTGGATTTTGATTTTTTTTTATTTAGTTTAACATCCAAAATAAAATATGTTATCATTGAACAAAATAAAAAAAAAAAAAAAAATCTACCGTACGAGTATTACGTCTGCCGTCGATCAGACTTCAAACGGCCATAACTATTTGTTTTCAAATCGTTTTTCGTCACACAATAGGTCTATTTGTATGTTTTCGACGAGAGTAACACAATTCGTGTAGAGAGAATTTTCATCCGAAGTAAGACGTACGTATTACAGGCAAAAATATAAAATATAAAACTTTAAACTATCATAACTTTTGACTGGGAGATCGAAACAAGCTCCAGTTTGAGCCAAAATGACCGTATGGAAAAGTACTTCGGGATAAACAGTTTCACCGTTTGACGGACTTCCCAAATTTTTAGAATCGCAAAAAAACGATGTTTCGACCTCCAAATTTTACTTTTTGTATTTTTTTTTTTTTTACAAAATTTTTAATGTACCATTAATAAATTTACTATTTTAAATAACAGAATACTTTAACAAATTTTAAGGATAGAAATTTCAAGGATATTTTGAAATTGGCCCCCCCAACAATTAACAAAAATAAATTAACAGAAAAAAAAAATTTAGGACTGTCAAAATTTTGACAGTCCTACCAATTTGTAGGACTGTCAAAATTTTGACAGTCCTAAAATTTAACATATATTTTTAGGACTGTCAAAATTTTGACAGTCCTTACAATTGGTAGGACTGTCAAAAGTTTGACAGTCCTAAAAATATATGTTGAATTTTTAGGACTGTCAAAATTTTGACAGTACTTTCAATTGGTAGGACTGTCAAAATTTTGACAGTCCTAAAAATTTAACATACATTTTTAGGACAGTCCTTAAATTTTTAGGACTGTTGAAATGCCTACAGTCCTATATAAATTTAGGACTGTAGAAAATTCTACAGTCCTTAATATACATAGGACTGTCGATTTTCCTACAGTCCTAAATCTATATAGGACTGTAGGAAAATCTACAGTCCTGCCCGATACTGCTCGACGTTGTCGACGATTCTCGACATTTTATGCCCTAAAATAGTGTTCGATTCTCGACATTGTCGACTTTGGGAGCCATCGACAAGGAGGACGAAGTCTCGGAGAGTTGGAGAGCTCCGCCGGCGGGAGGGGGGAGGGCTCCGGTGGGACGGGGAGGGTTTGGGAGAAGGGTTTGGGAAAGTGGGCTAGCCTCAAGTAAAATAATGGGCTAGTGTGAGTAAACTTTGCTCAATCCTGGGCTAGCCCCAATCCTGGGCTAGCCCCAAGTAATATGTGCAGTGCCCTTATCAAAAGCCAACCGTAAGTACAACGAAATCTCACATAAATTTCCAACAGTAGTAACATCTACTAATTTCTCACAAAAATCAAAAGATGGAACAGATACAGATCCACAAACCCTAAATTATTAAAAGATACAAGCAACCCTAGGTAATCCATAATAGGAAACTAAAGAAGAAACATATCTAAACATTTTTACTGGATCTACAAATGGAAATAAATCAAAAAATTGAGATATATGGAATGGGAGAAAAAAATTGAGAAATCAAAACCTTCTTGCCGTTGTCGATGGTGACGTGGAGTTTGCTTTCTTGATCGATCTCCATCTGGATCTACTGCTTCTACGGAGGAGGAGGGAGGAGTTGATGGTTAGGTTTGATGGTGGTGGTGAGGATGATGAGATTGGGGAGGAGGAGGAGGAGGAAGAAGAGGAGCATGTACTGTGAGCGACAGCGAAGCCATGTGTCTTTCTCTATCCAACCCCCTCACTTTTCCTATTTTTACATTTTATCCTCCTCTTTATTTCTTTAACTGTTGTATTTCATTTATTTTGGTCTAAACATTTAATGCTAAGATGTAGTCAACGCTGACTTGTTCCAAAAATTTCCTGTTACATTTAATTCTTACATATCAATCGTCTGAATATTTTTTTTTTTCAGTTTATCATTGTATGTTTTGTTTAATATAGGTTTTTTTTTTAGATTTGTTTAATATAGTTTTATCTTTCTGTATTTAGTGATCATATAATTGTCATCGAATACTTTTTTTTTTTTTTTTTTTTACCAATTTTTAGAGCAAAGTTTGTAGTCATAAAATTTAGATATGTATAAAGATAAGTGGAGCGCAAAATCAACCCTTTAACGTCTCTGCAATGAGTCTTTTAGATTACTTATTTTAGACTATATTTTTTTTCCCCTTAAAAATAGTATAAAATATTATATAGCAATTTATTGTACAAATTTTAAAAAATAGGTTTAGTCCTTAACGACTTTTGATAGAGACTTGTCACATGATATAAAAAGCTATTTCTGCTATGAATTTTTAAAAAATAGCAGCTTAAGTAATACCTAAAAATAGAAATAGTGATGAAATATATAAATAATTATATTCAGTATGTAAAATGAACAAATCTTCCCTAACTACAATATTAAATGTTTTGTACGTAAAATCAACAATCTTCTTTAGTGACGATGTCAAATTACTAATTCCTTTCCGACTTCCATACTAGGGGCGGTTTATGGACTGTTAACAACTTTTTTTAATTTAGTTTCGTACCGGAAAGAGATTCTAGCTTTCCGAAAGAGAGAGACTCGTCTTCTTCAGTTCTTCTCGGTCAAAAAAAAAAAAAAAAATTTCGCAAATAGTTAATAGTTATCTAATAAAGTAAACAAAGTGGTCACATGTATGTGGATCCAACAATCCAGACCTGGCACTCGACCTGGAGTAAGACTTTGCTGTATCAAAATTTTGATACAGTTTAATGTACGGACTTCTCATTAAAATTTATATTTACATACTTTACGAAAAAAAAAAAAAAAAAAAAGGGGGGCCATTTGACTGTATCATACAGTCGGAAATGTATCAAAATTTTACTTCTGGATCTAACTGGGTTTTATCCGAACCCAATCAGTTCCCATACTTTTAAAAAAATTTGTATTCACAAATGTATCTAGAATGGAATTCTGGATTATAAAATTTACTTTTGAAAATTTTAAACATCCGAACAAAATTTTATATTTCCTGCAACATATATTCCCCCAAAGTAGGTAGTTTATTTGTTTTCTTTGGAAATAGATAATGCATGGCTATACTTGGGTTAGGTCTATCATATGTCAAATTATATTCGAGTCGGATCGGTCGGGTCCGGATGAATTAGCTCTGGTAAAGTAAAAACGTATTTTAGTAAGAACGTTTTATGCAACCTAAAATCACTTTGAAAGTGTTCCAACACTATATTTTATGCATATGTCAAATAAACTATACTAAAAGTGTCCCAACACTATATTTTATGCAACCTAAAACCACTTTAAAAGTGGTTTTGTGAACATTCAAAATTGTTTTGACATTTATTTTGACACGTAATAATGTTTGATTGGAATGATGAACATACATCATATCTTGGTGGGTGGAGAAAAATAAACTATACTAAAAATGTCCCAACACTATATTTTGGGTACCATTAGGATAACTTACATTCAAAATTTTGACAGTCCAATATATTGAAAAAACTATCAGTCCTAATAAATATTTGGGATAAATCAGAATAAATTTTTAAGTAAAAAATTTATAAAAAAAATTGGACCAACACCGAGTCTTTTTTGTAGTGCCTTAGATTGGTAGCATGCTTTTTTGCTGAATGGAAACCTTGTGTTCGAATACGGGAATTTTTTATTTTCAACTAGCTAATAATAATCAAGAACAAGATCACACCTAATAAATAAATAAAATAAATAAGACTACGATTTTGTCTTATTAACCCCAAACTACAATTCAAATAAAATATACACATGAAACAATTTAAAGCAGCTTCCTACAAATTTAGCTGCAACTACAGTAGTACTCCTCTCTGCTCAACATTCTGAGTCTCACCACCCATCTCTCAATTCTCCGACACAAGATGATCATGCCGGAGGGAAGAACCTGTTGAGATTGAAGGGCAGGGTGTAGAATTCTTCGTTCCGGCTATCTCCTTTGAACGTCCGGAACCTGACCCACCACGGCATTCCTCTGTCCCTTGCCGTGTCCTTGAAATCGAGAGTGTTGTCAAGGAAGACGGACACAAGCAGGGCGACGGTCGGTGGAGACGAAAATATGGTGTTTATCCAGTCATTGAACTGCATTTGGGGGGATTGATAGATAGGCTCAGTAAATATCATAACAGTATAAGAATAACTGAAAGAAGCCAAACTACAATACTACTGACCCATCCAGCTCCGGTATGAGCAGGACCGTGGTTAGCACTGGAGGTGTAGCTGAAGAAGTACTGGGGGATCGAAAGTCCGAGGAAGATGCTGACACCAACGATGAAAAGGTTGCGCATGGAGTTCATGTTAGTGAACTGCAAGAAAGAGAGACCTACTGCCGCTGTGTATACAGAAGACGGGGAGGAAAAAGTAAGAGATTGCGTGGTTAAGGGAGGATCACACACAAGAGCGAGGAAGAGTATAACCTACCAACAAGTCCAAATAGAACACAGTAGGCTGCTGCAAATATTGTAAAAGGAATGGAAGCAAACAATGCTCCAAATTTCCCTACAAGAACCAATATATCAGCAATAAAAATTAGTTTGCACAATACCAAGTTTAAAAATATAATCATGGGATCATGTATTCATATTTGACTGGTTAAATTGACTGTGTGGGATTATTGCCAGCACCTATGTTGCAGGGACACAGAAAAATGGTGTCAGTATCCGTATCGTGTCGTATATGTATTCATGCGACATTAGTGACTAGTATGGTACCAATCTGAAAATGTCCTGTGTCCGTATTCATGAGGGTATTTGTATCCTTATCCATGCCAACATAAGGCCACCACCACTAACAATTCAAAACCAGATAGATCCACCAACTCTTTCCATGTCTCCTTATTTCACCAAAAACAAACCGGCATTGGTGGCTTCTCTACTTGACTATGACCGGAGAAGCCAAGTTAGGGGTCAGAGACTAGTATTGTGAGCTTTTAGACATGTTCCAGATCTGGACAAATTTTTGTTGACTCACCTAACATGGAGAAGAATATCATGAAGCCAGCTGATATCTGTATGACTCTGCGACTCCCAACTCTAGTTGATCCAAGAAGTCCCACATTCTCCCTGAAATGTTTGAAATCTAAGTTTGCGAGAGGAATGGGCAGTATATTTCTCGACTTTATTATTAAAACTCATAGAACATAACAAGGAGATGCTCTTACACTGAGACAGTAAAGCCAGTCCCTGTGCCGAAAAGCCCACCCAACAAAATCCCAATTCCCTGTTTGTACAGGAAACAAAAACAACCATGAGATACCCAGAATTAATTATATATATCAACACTACAGAATCATGTGTAAAAAGGTTCTGCACCTGCCACCCAATTCCCCGGCTAAGAACATGGGCTGGAGGTGGTGTTGCACTTGCAAGCCGAGCTGCAGCTTTATATGCCCCTGTCGACTGCAAAAACCACGTTATTTATGTCAATACGATCGAAGAACTAATCAGAAACATGAATTTGCTTACTTTTTCAAATTACATGGATATGCAATGGGTAAGAATATAAACAAGGGTGGGAAATGCAATTCCTTCATTGCAGTTCACAGTCTTCATTTATTTATTGGAAAGTGATGAGAAAGAAAAGTGAAACATAGAGAGCATGCAACTACCCAAATTCAAAAAATAATCTCATGATTTTTATCTATGAGACAAGGAGCTTTCTTTGTGTTGTTTGATGAACTTCTCAGAAAATTACTTCGCCCATAGAACAACAAATGCATTCTTTCTTACAAGAGCAAACAATTTCTTGACTGTATTTTTCTTCGTCACAGTTTTGTACTGAAAGTGCCCCAAAGTCGTACCCATCGACTTCAGAGAAAATATCAGAGTACTGAACAGACTTTTCATTTTTATTCACTTGGTAGTTCACAAGCACACTAACTAATCGCCCCCCTGAATAGTCATCAACCCTTACCTCTATCAAAGACACTAGCACAGCAACCAATACGAGCAAACAATTTTTTGACTGTATTTTCTTCGTACTGTTTATTTTCTTCGTCACAGTTTCGTACCAAAAGTGCCCCAAAGTAGTACTCATTGACTTAACTAAGAGAAAAATATCAGAGTACTGAATAGAATTTTCATTTTTATTCACTTAGTAATTGTTCACAAACAGACTAAATAAACGACCACCTGAATAATTGTTAACCCTTACCTCAATCAAAGACACGAGCACAGCAGCCATCATACCGAATGCATGACCAGCATCAAAGGTGGGTGCACCCCATTCCAGAGGATATGGGATCCTTATCCTGCATAATGCCACATTAATCAACTAAAATGAACAATATGAAAGAGGAGCAAGGAATAGACAGAAAAGAATTGGGATGCAAACCAGGGAGCTGAGGATATAAGGTTGGCTCGATCAGTGCGGCAGTTAAACTGGGTCCGCTGTTGCCGGTGTTTGTAGGCACCACCAACAGTGAGCAGGTGGGCGTAGACCCAAATGATGGTGATGGATATGAGCAGAGCAAATCTCTCTAGTAGGGGCACATGCCTTGCATGTATATGCTTCAGATACTGACGGGAAGGGCCACAGAATAGGAGAGTTAGAGAAAGATTAAAATGGAAGCAACAATTGAGTTTTGAATTGGGTCCTATTTAAGCATTGTGATTGTAAGTTTACCTGAGATGCTGCAACAAATAGGATGAGCATGGGAACACCAATCTCCACACATCGCCCAACCTGTTGAGTGCAAGACGTGCTTTATTTATTTTCTGTTAACTATTCTGAATATAGCAATGGCTTGAAATGTAGAGCAACGGATAGATTCTTCTCATGGATATCATATTTCCTTATTTAGATATTGTTATTTTTGAGATATGTTTAACTTCACAACGGATAGACAGACAGTAACAGGTTGTAACTTGTAATGTAGAGCAATGGATACTTTATCTTTTCCTGGCTATCATGTTTCCTTCTTTGAGTAGAGGTTTTTTTTTCCCCAAATGTCTTTGGTTGAAATGACATGCCTGCTCCAGTAATCCAGTATTGAACTATAGTCATAGAAGGGACTGAAACACCGATCGCCTATATTTTCCTCTTATATTCAGAAGCGTGTATTTTCAGTTCTTAGGTAGAACCAAAACAAGTTAACATTAAGTTTCTGGATATTCATGATATTGAATACAAATAAAACTATGTTAGGGTACCGTCATATAGCTATCCAGTCATCGGGTTTGTTTAGTCTGTATAATAATTTGTCAACGCCTTTTCGAAGTGCAATTGCATAATAGGATAGAGAAACAAACACAACTCTATGATGACTGATCAACATTAATTTTTCTTATAAGCAAAGAATCAAATAATATAGACGAGATAATCAATTAGCAATGGCGGCAGTACCACAGGGAATCCTCTGTCGAATAGTCCGAAGCCAACCAACGAAACCACCGGAACCATCCCCAGAGGACTGAAAAATCTGCACTCATACATTCATGGTGAGCACAGGTACAAGCTATTCTCCTGAGAACAATACAGCATTCCGAAGAGGAAATACCTTGAACAGATGCCCCATAACTGACTGTATCCCAAAATAATCTGAATGCTTGAAGAAACAATCAATGCTCCTTGTATAGCTCTCATGGTTTGAAGGAACCTCTAAAATAAATACACAAAGAACAACAGTCAGAAAACAAGAATCAAGTCTGCCCAAAGAAAGGAGAAACTGAGTTGACTAAGTAGAAAACTAACCTCATGCGGATCGGGTATATTCGTTAGAGACGAGTCATGTACAATTGATAATATTGGGACTAGGAAGGCATAAGATCCTCCAACTACCGTCGGGAGGCGAGTGCCGAACAGAGTCTGAAGCAGTGTGTTGATTCCAGTTACAAACAACAATGTCTGAACCAGTCTCACCTTATCATCCTGAATTTGATACCAATGTAAAAATTCATTTTTCGCATTTGAGAAATCAACTATGAATGGTCTCACATTCACTAGTTCATATTATTCGATGAAGGGGGGAGAGCTATATCAATGACTGTTGGTATAATTTGCCCGTAAAGTCAGCTCACATCTAGTAATAAGAAGACTTCAATTTACAACAAAATCTAACAGTAAACTGAACTATAATCTTGTATTTCCCATGCGAATATTCAATCTAAGACTACTATCTTACTAGCCAGAGTCTGAAGCAGTGTGTTGATTCCAGTTGCAAACAACAATGTCTGAACCAGTCTCACCTTATCATCCTGCATTTGATACCAATGTAAAGTTCCATTTTTCGCATTTGAGAAATCAACTATGATTCTCGCATTCACTAGTTCATATTATTTTCCATGAAGGGGGAGAGTTATATCAAACCTTATAATTTGTCCGTAAAGTCGGTTCACATCTAGTAAATTACTGCTGTAAGAAGACTTCAATTTAGTGTTGAAATTCAAAGTTTCAAAGTTTCACACATATAAAGTGAAAGCAATGATGCTAAAATGAGTCAGCTATCCATTAAAAGGACTGTTACCAGAAAATGACACTTCATCTCCTGTGAACAGTAAGTAAACAATCCATCTTATTGCACTAAACAATACATAACATCCAGAAAGATTGATCATCCTGATTCAATTAATTCGCACCAACCAGTAACTCTTGAAACAGTTAAAATACTTATTAAGGAAAAAAAAGGATTATACCGCCAAGCAAAACCAATTAAGCTTGTTGATGATCACAACTAATTATGGGTAAAGTATATCACTGAATAGATTAAGAAGGGTTAATTAGCATTTAGACCATGGATATTATATCAACTTAGAGTTTAAGTCCAGACTTGTCTAATTGGAAAATTTGTACACTGAATTTTTATTTTTGGTTTCTTTTTTTTCATTATACCCAGGGCAACAACCAACAAGGAGGGTATAATGGAAAAATTGAAACCCAAAAAAAAAAAAAAAAATCCAGATCCAAACTTTCCAATCCGACATGTAGGACTAAAACTCTAAGCTGGTATAAAATCCAGGATCTAAAAACTCTAATTAGCCCGATTAAGAAACCATAGACACAATCAGGAATTAAGGATCCTCTCACATCAGTTCCATCCATTGATTGAAGCAGGAAGGTTGGGATCATGACTGCAGTCCCCAAGGCCAGTATGTAGTGCTGAAAACCCAAAGCAATTGCTTCACCTGCCAACCCAACACCACCCAGATCAAATCATGGATACAAACTTGACCAAAAAAAAAAAAATCTTAGCAATCAAAAGAAGAAGAAGAAGGAAGAAGATAAATATAGTACCCCAAGATGGGTTGGAGTCTATGCAGTACTCAAACCCCTGGAGCTGATCCATGGGGGGGTGGGCGAAAAACTCCTCTGGCTTCACATCACCCATGATGCTTGATTGACGATGATCACTAGTAACAACAAGCAGCAGAAACCCAGAAAATTAACCAAACTATATAATATATATATAATTTTTCTTCTTCTGTGAATTTATGGGCTTTTCAAGAAGATAAGTGAGACCCTCCCTCTGAGAATCAAAATAATTGAGGAGAAAAGAAGAAGAGATAAAAATAGATAAGAGATGTAAAGAGAAAGAGAAAGAGAAAGAGAAAGAGGTGTCGCTGTGCTAACAAAAGGGTGTGACACTGATACAGAGAATTACTACTATTTCTTCTGCTTTATTTATATGTTCTCCGCACTCACTCTCTCTGTCTCTATATACATTTGTTTATTTTTATTTTTTTTAACTATATGATTTTTTTTTATTTTTCTTAGTACGTTGGTTTCTGGGAATGGCCCGTTGGCTCTTTTAGGACGAGAATGCCCCTCCCTTCTTTTGCCAGCGTCAGTTTGGTCTAATGTAACGCTCAGGAAAATTACAAAGTAGCAGAAGTTACCGTTGGGGTGGGGTTTAAAAAATGAAAGGGCTTAGTATCCATCCATTGGGGGCATTCATTACACTTACTAACTGCTCATTCACCACTCCCTCTGCAGCAGCACGAGAGAAGCAAAAAGTAAATCTGTTGTTCTACATATTCTGTTCGATTTTATGTTCTATTTTTTTGTGTATTTTTATTTTTAGTTTTTTACATCAGTGGAACATACCAAACTATTAAAGGGGGGAATGGAATCGGACATAATACGTAGGACAACTGATCTACTCTGAAGAGAAACTTCCAGTCAATAGACGCCCATTTCACTGACATATGGACCAGAGAATAAGTCTTTGACGACTGTTTTTGTGTCCGTCATGGACTTAGGACCTGTTTAGTTTTACGAAACTGGAAGAAAAAAAGAGTTTACGTACGCGATACGTATACGTAAGTTTTGACTTCCAAATATTGTTGGTTGGTGGAATTGAAAGTGGAAAAAAAAAAAATTTGGTTGTTTGAAAGATTGTTGAAAGTAGAATAAAAAAGAAGGTTGGTTGTTTGGATGGATGTGAAACTGTCATCTCTCTTACAGGGTAGTTTCAACAAAAAAAATTCCAAAAATTCTCTCTCTCTCTTCCAATTTTTTTATTAAAATATGAACTGATGTGAACTGAGAAATAGAATGGGAGAGGGTGGGACAAGAGCTATACCGGATCATATAAAAAAAAAGAGTTTTCAAAACCATCAACCAAACAACTAAAATCTCGCACGTGTTGAGTAGAATTTTAATTTTTTTTTTTGCCACTTTCAGTTCACCTCCTTCGACCAAACAACCTCCTGCCCCTGTTTAATTGATTCTCATTTCAAATGAAAAAAAAAAAAAAAAAAAAAAAAAAAAAAAAAAAAAAAACCTCCAGCTTTTGTTGTTCAAGATATTTTCAGCTATTTTTTGACGGAGAAAATGATAAAAGCTGAAAATAAGAACTTGGTCTTTCAACCAGGAATCAAATTAGTCCAAATAATAGTTTCAGACAATAGGACATGGTGATCTAATTTGGTGGTGGAGGGGAGTCCAGCCTAGAGTAGTGTTATTTTTTCTTTCTTTTTTAAATTTGCATTTCATACACCACCGGTCAAGTTTTCAAACTCTATTGATGTAATTATTATAGAATATAATGCAAACCACATGAAGTTGTCGATTGAGTTTTTGGATTCCATAAACAACGTACGAATTATAACAAAAATCATATAAATCATATGATATGAAATTCCTCAATAGTTAACAGAACTTATTGCTCATACGGTTATTGGGTGGAGTTCAAAACCTCCATCATTGGGTTCATATGACTACCACTTGTTACATCTACAATCATGTTCGCATGCATTGTACCAAGTTAATCATGGACATGTGGCAAATAATTCAAACACACTGTTGACGTTTATTGATGGCGTAGGAACAACAATCCATGTTAATATCATATACCTAATAGAAAGTTTTGAAAAAGGAATTGTTAGATGCATTTATAAAAAGATTAAGCACTAAAAATTATGATAGAATTTTTTTTAAGAATATTCAAAATATGTAAGAACGTATTAAGATTAAAATATCAAAAAGAAATAGTAACATGCCGATACGTTCTTCCTGGGCAAAGAATGGACGAGTTTCATAGAAAAGGTCTCTGAAACCTAATAGAGAATACTAGGATGGAAGGAACTTTAAATTTTTTACCTTAAAAAGTTAGATTTTAAATAACAAAAATACTATTTGTCACATAATTTTTTTTTATGATGTCATCTTCAATTATGTGGTAACTGACATGACAAATTTTAATATTAATATTAACATTAAAAATTTTGGATTATTAATTTTTTTGGTTAAAAACTGTCATGTCATATGTCACATAATGAGAGATGACATCACCTAAATTTTTTTGAAGATAAATAGCAAAATTGTTTAAATAATTAATCTTATTAAATTAGATGGCAAGTTATTATTGAAGAATTAGATATTAACAATTATAAACTAGTGATTGAGTTTGATTAATTATTAACATATTGATTGATTTTGAATTGATCTTTTTTTTATAAGAAAATAATTTTAATTATTTTTTTACGTCACGTCATAGTTTCAAAATACGCGGAATCGAGCTACGTATTAGGCTAGCTAATACGTATATAGGAAGAATCCAATCATATTAGTTCTACCGTATACAAGTGAACACCAGTCAAATCATATGTACAAAACTCAGATAAACTAATCGCATCTACAAAGAAACAAGAACAACATCAAAAAGCAGAAATATAATGACTAAAAAAAATGTTGAATAAAAGATGGCAATGGAAATAGATCCAAAATATACAAGTCCAATTGGGTATGACATGAACAAACACGCTACTACAAATATTGAAATCGAAGCAAAATGCTGGAAGATAAACATATCTAAATATCGACTATCTAGATAGAGATAGATGGATCCCATGATCAAAGTCCTACTGCGGCTCATGGGTTCTCCTCATGGTAGATCTCCTTATGGTAGTTCTTCTCATGGTAGAACAAAGTCCTAATGCTGCTCAGGGGTCCGAACACCTCTGAATAGATATCCTTGTCTATATCTAGAAGAAAATCAGGTTATCAGAAAGACGTAATAAGATATGTAGAAACATGTCATAAGTAAAATAGTAATAAAATACATAATAATAAGAATATGAGCACACTATGTCTAATATAACAATGAGAATCTAAATCGAGGATAACGTTAGATGCGTGGGCTAACAGTTAAGAGTACATATAATCGTGTCTTATTACAAGACTGTTGGCCTATAGAACACTTATTACTGTAACTCATCTCGTGACCTGCGACCAACATAATACAACGGCTATAGAGAATGGGAGACGGAGAATAATCGTTGGCTCCAGAGGGAGGAGGAGGATATTAGGGCAATTGTCGGGTGTACATCGTGCAGGTTTTGCAGGGAAATAGAAGTTGTGTTGATAACAATTTTCAAAATATATGGGGCTATTAATGGAAATAGGATTAAGGGTGGGGGTGATTAGGTTAGGTATAAATAGGATTTAGGAAATTGGCTTAGGAATTAATAAGAAGTTTACTAATTAATACATAGATAATTAATAGGAAATTTTAATTTAATTTCTATTGGAAAAATATTTTGTAAAAAAAACAAAATAAAATTATCCTTTTATAAAATGAATTATAAATAAAACATATTAGATATAGCAATAACATAAATTTTGCTGTAATGATAATATATTTAAATATATTCGTAAAAATGTAAAATATTTCGTAAAATTAGTTGGGAAGAAAGAGTTCGCCACGAAATGTTGGAAAACAATATTTTCGTTAACTCTGTTGGTAAATTTTTTAAAATTTTGCCAACTCAGTTGGCGAAATTATTCCATTTGTTTCTGTTCGGCCTATGTTGACTGGTTAGGATTTGGTGGGTGAGGGTTCGTTTATTTTTGGATTTTTTTTCTTATTCTTTGGTTTATTTGTTTGGATTGTGGTTTTTTTAATTTAATCTATTATTAGTTAATTTTTTATTATTTATACTAATTTGTTATTATCTGTAATGATAACAAAATCTATTGATTAATATTATTATCAATATTATATTTTTCTTTCATATCACTAAAAGATAATTTATTATTATTTGTACACAAAATTTATTTAAAATAATTAATTATATAGATAACAAATAATTAGTTTGTTATAATCTAAATTGTGATATCTATTTTAATTATAATTTCTCATAAATATATGTTTTAAATTTGGAATATGTGTTTAGTTAGATAATATCTTTTTTTTCATTTTAAATATAATTTAAATTTGAATATATTATTATCCATAATAAATTTCAAATATGTCTTTAGAAAATTAAATTTTGAATGATAATAGATGTGGTATCTAATATTTGAAAAATATATTAGTTAATTTTAAATTGTCTTTAGAAAATCTATTAGTTAATTAAAAAAAATTATACCATAATTATATTTTATATCTTAATTAAAAATATTTGATATCGTAATTTTCTGTTATAGTTATGGTATCAAATTTTAAAAAATAATAATAAATTGATAATACCTTATTAACAAAAAATATAATATTGATAATAAATATTAACTAATAGATTTTTTTATCAACCATATTAGTATTGATAATAACAAATTAATATAGATAATAATAAATTAACTAATAGATTAAACCATACTAAAAAAATCAAAATAAAAGATCAAACCAAACTTAATCAAATTAAACTAAACCAAAAGAACCGACAACCCAATAATTTTGCCAACTGGGTTGGCAAAATTTTGGAATTTTGATTTAGTTTTAGTTTGGTTTGATCTTTTAATTTGGTTTCATTTTTAGAATTTTTTAATCTATTAGTTAATTTATTATTATCTATATTAATTTTTTATTATCTATATTAATATTGATGTTAACAAAATTTATTAGTTAATATTTATTATCAATTATATAGTTTTTGTTAATAAGGTATTATCTATTTGTGTTTTTTAAAATTTGATACCATATATATAACAGACAATTAAAATATCAAATATTTTTAATTACGGTATAAACAACGGTATAATTTTTTTTTTAAAAAGTAACCAATAGATTTCTAAAGAAAATTTAAAATTAACTATTTTTTTCCAAATATTAGATACCACATCTATTATCGTTAAAAATATAATTTTCTAAGGACAAATTTAAAATTTATTATGGATGATAATATATTCAAATTTTAAATTATATTTAAACTAACTACAAGATATTATCTAACTAAACACATATTCAAAATTTAAAACATATATTTATGAGAAATCATAATTAAAATAGATATCACAATTTAGATTATCAAAAACTAATTATTTGTAATCTATATAGTAAACTATTTTAAATAAATTTTGAGTACAAATAATAATAAATTATCTTTTAGTGATACGAAAGAAAATTTTAATATTAATAATAATATTAATCAATAGATTTTGTTATCATTACAGATAATAACAAATTAGTATAGATAATAAAAAATAACTAATAATAGATTGAATCAAACAAACAAAAATCACAATCCAAACAAATAAACCAAAGAATAAGAAAAAACCAAAAAATAAACCAACCCTCACCCTCCAAATCCCAACCAGACAACCACCATAATAGGCCGAACAAAAAAAATGGAATAATTTCGCCAACTGAGTTGGCAAAATTTTAGAATTCCCAAAATTTTGCTAACAGAGTTGGCGAAAATATAATTTTCCAAAATTTTGCCATCTCTGATGGCGAACTCTTTCTTTCCATCTAATTTTATGAAATATTTTTTGTTTTTTCTAATATATTTAAATATATTATCGGTACATCCAAGGATTGAAAAGATTTGGAATTACATCATTTTAGTTGCGGCATAAGAAGACTAAAAATGACAGAAAATTTCCTATACAGAAAATATTTTTATATTAATTAACTATACTGATACTATTTTAAAAAAAATTGAAATTTTGAAACAAATCGCCATCTGTGATGGCGAAAATCGAGGCCGCCAATTTTTGCCATCTCAGTTGGGCGTCCAAATTTTCGTCAACCGAGTTGGCAAAAATTCAGCAGTTAAGTTTAATGCTTGGTTTAATGCTTCTGAACGGGTAGTTGATTCGGTTAGGTGGTTCAATGTTGGGTCAGTATTGGTTTAATAGGGTGGATGAGTTCGTTTGTATAAGGAGGGAGGGAGGGAGGAAGGAAGGAGGAAGCATTATACATGAAGAAGAAGAAGAAGAAGAAGAAGAGAAGGAAGTAGAGAAGCAAAGAAGAGAAGTAGAAAGAAGAGAGGTTTATTTTTTATTTTTAGTTTTTAAGTATTTTTTTTTGTTTTGATAATTAGTATTAATTCTAATTCTAATCCTACCATAATTGTAATTTTTAGAATGTTAAAATCTTTTAATTGTTAGCATGATGATAAAAATTATAATTTTTAATTATTAAGACGATGATCATAATTTTTAATTCTTAACTATTTGTATGATCATAATTTTAAATTGTTACCATAATTGTTAGAATGTTAAAAATGTTAGAAACTTAGCATGATGATAAAAATTGTTATCATGATGACAACTTTTTTGGTTTTGATACTTGCTAGCATGATGATAAAAACAAATTTACAAAAACCGAAAATATAGTCTTAGTCATTCTTATAATTGTTAGAATGTTGACCGAAAAATTTAGTGTTAGTCATAATTACAAAAACTGAAAACTATTTTAAAAAGACCGAAAAATATTTGAAAAATATTCGTATAATTGTAATAAAAAATGTAAGTGTTAGTCATTCATAATCAATAAAAAATTGCTCAATAATTTGATTACGTAAACTATCAAACGAACTAGTTTTTTTTTTTCAAATGACAAAAAGTCAGCATACCATATTTTAAAATGATTAGGATTTAGGGTTAGAAAATATGCTATACTTATAGTATACTATAATACTAACCATTTTAACCATAACCCTAAACCTAATAATTTTTCTTAACCCAAATTCTAACAGTAAAACTAACTATGTTAACCTAGCTCCAACCCTAACCATAACCATTTTTCTAATCCTAATATCATTACTAACACTAACTATTTTAGCCATAACACTAACTAAATCCTAACTAACATTTTACAGATGGATACCCAAAACGATGGACGTATTCCAGGAGGGCCTACCAAATATATGATTATCCAGCAGCGCGAGTCACACATTTTTAGTTTAGTATTTTCTGGACAAGTATATTAAAATTGAATTGTTTTAGTCAATATAATTTATATATTTTTACATATCTAATAATAACATCATTTATATATCATATATAGCAATACGATTATACTGAAACTATACGAGCACGAGAGCATGTCTCATGGCGTTATGAGGACGACGTTGGATATTGGATGTTGACTGAAGAAAAATCGGCATTGGAGCTCTTATTTGGTTTTCAGTATATTGACCAGATATATTTTTTTGTCATGACTGAGACTTGATCTTCAGTTTAGTTGAGCAGTGGTGGCCCGGAAGAAATACCTTTCAGTTACTATTCGACGAAATAACCATTTTGCAAGTAGATGTGACAAATATCTTAGGATTACGTATTACGAGTGAACCTATAATATTTGATGATGATAAGCCATTTTACGGTAAAACTGTGATTAGAGAGTACTTAGGCGTGGAGCTGCCTAACATATATGGTAAAAGTTTGTGACGCTTTCGTGGCCCCGTCACAACTTTAATCACCTAGATCGTATTGGTGAGGAAAAAAATCTTAGTAGATGAGAATCGGGTAAGTATAAAATTTAATGTTATTATTTATGTAATATTATTTTTTAATTTAGTTTAACTGATATTATTTTCTTATTATCTGTTTAGATTACTGCTTGCACTAGGGCCTACTTACTGGGTCTAATAAACGAATTTTTTTTCCCAAACTCAGGAGCTCGAACAAATTTATGTTTTCTTTTACCTTTTTTCCAAGATCTGTCAGCACCTACCTGTCATGCATGGGGAACATCTATGTTGGCATATCCGTACAACTCCATGTCAACTTTTATGCATTTTACTTCAGTGGATAAAAGAAAGAATTTTTTAAGTGGATGTATGACACTAATACATGTATAAAATTTTCATATAATTTTATTTACTATTAAAATATGTTCACTTATATGATATAATTTTTCTAGGTTTGGTCCTACGAGCACTTATATGTCGATAGGCCAGTCTCCCGTATCGATACCGATGATGGTGTCTTCCCATCAGCTTTGCACTGGATGATGGTTGCAGCAGATCCAACTCGATGTGCTCACATGGATATTACAGTATATCGGGGCCAATTCGATTCACTAAGGTTTTACGAGATAATTTTTTTTTCATACAGTCAATACGTTTATTATCTTATAATTTTTTTGACATAAAAATGTTATTTTTTTCTGTACCGGCTTGGGCAGAATCCTCCTGAGATATAAACAACAGCCTTTGTATTAAGTCTACATAGATTTTTCATAATATTCCACGATCACATCACATATCATCTAGTTGATCGTGTTATGCGACAGTTCTGGATGATACAACATATTCCTGACGAGCCATCATATTTTAATTGTAATGACCCGTTCCGTTCAAGCGGATAGCCGATTCAAACGATGCAAGTGCAACGACCCGACCCGCTTTGCCCAGCGAGAAGACTTGCTTGAGACAAATGATTTCAGATTTGGCCCTTCAGAAGTTCAGACTTAGACTTTCAATGGCTCTCTCTGAGTATCGCTCGACCGAGACGAATCATTGCTAAGGTGGGTGGCTACGATGAACCTGTCTTTGCTTAGCCCGCACACTTAAAAATATGGATGATACATGCTAGATCGCTAGACGATAACCCATTGCATGCTAATAAAGAATACAACGCACTTAGCTAAGGGAATAATCACATCTTGTATTGCTTATGTTAGAACATGAAAATAAAACTTGGCTATAATTGGACCCTCGCATGTTACCTTAGCTTCGTGCTAGTTGACTCCGCTAATGCTTCGAGTAGATCATTATACTCTTCGTAGTACACTATTTTACATGTTTACACTGCGTATACTTGCTTGGTAAGAAATCTGTATAGTGCAAGCGTCCAAATATCAAGGACACGGGATATGGAACTAAGGTCTCCGAACAAACGTCTCCGGATGTGGTGAAGAATTAGGGTTCGGGTTTAGGGTGTATTGCATGGGATATATATAGGGAAAGAGGTCGGTTCCGAGGGGGTAATTTAGTGGTTACAAAAACCACTGCTGCTGCTGTTTCTTTCTTTCTTTTGTTTTAGTTTTGATTTTGGGAGAGTTTAGTAATATAAAGATAAAGAGGCGGTGGTGTTGCTGCTGATATTTTTCTTCACACGCGCGAAGAAGGGAAAGAAAAGTTAGTTTTTTTCTACTGATGTTGTTGATATTTTTCTTCTCCTAACGGGTCCGGGTAGGGCTAAACGGGTAGTGGATTTAGGATAGAGGTTTTGGGTTAGAATAGGGTTTGGATTTCGGATTGAGATCCAATAGGAATTATATTTGTGCATACCATTAAGCTAGCAACAGTCCAAAGGGTCTCCTACATGGAATAAATTAGAAAAAAATTACAATGGCTCCATAAATTCCCTAAATACACAAATACCTCAAATAAAGTTTAAATAAAATCTATTTCCTCTATTTAGCTCATAACTATTATAAATAAGTTAAATAAATAATAATAAAAATAATACGATTTTCAGAATTAGGGGTTTTATATTCTACCCAACTTATAAAAATTTCGTCCTCGAAATTAAAACTAAGCCACGGTAGAAAGTCAAGGATGGTATAAAATATGAATTAACAAAGTAAATTCATACCTTGGTCTGCGAATAGGTTCAGAAAACGTTTGCGCATGTCATCCTCGCGCTCCCAAGTAGATTCTCCTGGCGTGCCATGCTTCCATGCCACGCGGACCTAGAAAATATACTGGTTCCTCAATACTTTCTCTCGACGATCAAGGATTCCCATGGGTTGCTCTTGATATGACAAGCTCGGCCCAATGGTGATCTCTGAATGGTCGAGAACATGACTGTTGTCTGCCACATATCACCTGAGCTGCGACACATGGAATACGTTATGTACTCCCTCAAGTGAAGGTGGTAGCGCAAGTCGATATGCCACTTCTCCCACTCTCTCTAGCACGTCAAATGGTCAAATATACCTTGGACTCAACTTGTCGCGCCCTCTGAATCGAATGATGCCTCTGGTAGGTGATATCCTCAAGAAGACATGATCGCCCTCTTTAAACTCCAAGGGACGACGATGAAGGTTTGCCCATTGCTTCTGTCTGTCGTGCGCTGCTCGCAAGTGTCCTTGTATCTTCTTAACTGTCTCTACGGTGTTGACCACCAACTCAGGTCCCAAAATCTGACGTTCTCCTACGTCACTCCAACACACAGGAGACCTACACTTTCTTTCATACAATGCTTCAAACGAAGCCATCTGAATGCTCGCCTGATAGCTATTGTTGTAAGAAAACTCCACAAGATGTAGGTGGTCCTCCCATGATCCTCCAAAGTCTAACATACAAGCCCTCAATATATCCTCCAATGTCTGAATAGTACGCTCTGACTGCCCATCTATCTGCGGGTGATAAGATGTACTAAACTTCAGACGAGTTCCAAGACTCTCTTGCATGCTCCTCCAAAAGTGTGATATAAAACGCGAATCCCTGTCTGATACAATGCTGACTGGTATGCCGTATAATCTCACGATCTGCCTCATATATAAGTCAGCCAAAGCTTCTGTAGATTGGCCAACTCTAAAAGGTAAGAAATAGGCTAATTTGGTGAGTCGGTCCACTATTACCCGTACTGCATCTCTTTTATTTGGACTATTGTGAAAACCTGTGACGAAGTCCATAGTGATGTGCTCCCACTTCCACTATGAAATCGGGAGTGGTTGTAATAACCCTGTTATTCTCTGGTGCTCTGCATTTACTTGCTGACATACCAAATATTTAACTACAAAGTGAGCTATCTCTCTTTTCATTCCATCCACCAAAAGTGCTGTCGTAAATCACGATACATCTTGGTACCTCCAGGATGAATAGAATATATCGAACTATGAGCTTCTGTCATTAACTCCTGTTGAATCTCTCCATTTAGAACATAAAGACGATCACCACATCGTAATGTTCCATCATCATGGATACGCAGTCCTGTCTGTTCTCCGGCCTCTGTACTTTCCTTTAATCTTCTGAATCTGGCGTCTGTAGGCAATGCTGCGTTGGTTCTCTCTACTAGTGATGATTGTACTTGCAAGTTGGCTAGTGTCTCGTCTGCTCCGGGTATTATTACTTCAATGCCAAGACCTTGCAAGTCCTCCAATAATTTCTTCTGTGTTGTCAAGAAGTAAGCTATTGGTTTCTGGCTTAACGCGTCTGCTACAACGTTAGCCTTGCCTGGGTGATAATGTAGCTCTATCTCGAAATATTTCATCAATTCGAGCCATCGACGTTGCCTCATATTTAACTCCTTCTGCGTGAAGAAGTACTTGAGGCTTTTGTGGTCTATATGGATTTCCACTCGTTCCCCATATAAGTAATATCTCCATAGCTTTAAAGCAAATACAATGGCTGCAAGTTCCAAGTCATGAGTTGGATAATTCTTCTCATGTACTTGTAACTGTCTAGATGCATATGCAATCACCTTGCCGTGCTACATCAATACGCATCCCAAGCCTCCCCTGATGCGTCACTATAGATCACATAGCCTCCTGATCCTGATGGAATAGTCAATACTGGTGATGTAGTCAGTCGCTTCTTCAACTCCTCGAAAGCGGCTTGACACTCGTTGGTCCATATGAACTATTGATCTTTGCAAGTCAACCGAGTCATAGGTGTTGCTATCCTTGAGAAGTTCTCCACGAACCGTCGGTAATATCCCGCAAGTCCAAGGAAACTTCTCACCTTTGCTGCTGATTTAGGAACATGCCATGTCTCGACTGTCGAGATCTTTTCTGGATCAACAAAAATACCATCTCCTGTAATAACATGTCCAAGAAATGAGACTCTGTCCAAGAAGAACTCATATTTACTGAGCTTTGCATACAACTGCTCTCTCCTCAAGGTTTCTAGAACAATCCGCAGGTGCTTCTCGTGCTCCTCGTGGCTCTTTGAATAGACAAGTATATCATCTATGAAGACGACCATAAATTGGTTCAAATACTGATGGAAGACTCGATTTATTAAGTCCATAAAGATAGCTGGAGCATTGGTCAATCCAAATGGCATGACCAGAAACTCGTAGTGCCCATATCTTATCCGGAATGCTGTCTTCGGAATGTCCTCCTTCCGTACTTTCACCTGGTGATATCCCGATGTCAAATCTATCTTTGAGAACATCTTGGCTCCACTAAGCTGATCAAATAGGTCATCAATGCGTGGTAGTGGATATTTATTCTTCACAGTCACTGCATTCAAGGCTCTATAGTCAATGCACATACACACTGACCTATCCTTCTTTGGTACAAACAACACCAACTGGCGCTCCATGGATTCCCACCAGTGATGAGCATTACCATCTAGAAGCGTCCTTACACCTGTCATCCATAGGTTTGCAGGTAGCTGTGATGCCTCTAATAACTTCCGAGTGTGAGTGATCCAGTTGGTAGTTTTCTCTGGGCTCTCAATGCCTTTGTATGGCTTCGGACCCATCTGTATAAAGTCCTTTACTGAACCAACTCTAGCTCGAGGTACTGGAGATAGTGCATGAGCTGGTGCAGTAGTCTTTGCAGCCATCCTCTCAAGTGCTGTTAGGAACTCATGTCTCTGTTCTGCTGCTTGCTGCCTCTGCTCTGCAGCTAGTGTGGCGGCCTGTTGTCGTTGTTCCTGCATTATTATCTGGAAGAATTGGAACAGTTGTGCCTGGCCATCCTGCGGTGTCGATGAGACTGGAAGGTTCCCATTAGGTGGAACGGGAAGATCAGATGGAACTGGATTGTAAATCTGTCCATCTGGTCCCGGAAGTCTAGGAATTGTTGAGGTTCCTCCTTGAGTCTGGCCATTGACTCCAGGAGTTGCGTCGCCATCGGTGACAGTACATCCATTCTGCATATCCATCTCTCTGTAGGTGATGTTCGCAACTATTAGAAAAAGTACAAGAATCAAATAGGATGCAAGTATTAAATAGAATATAGAAGCATAAAATATACTGGAAAATTGTTCGCGTATTTACAGTCAAAACCCCCCCAACATACATGAATTCCCTCCCTGCGTAAAACAGGGATTCAAAATTGTTTGTGTAAAACAGGTTGCTAAGTTGTCCGCGTAAAGCAGAGCTTCAAGATAGTTTGGCGTAAAGTAGAGGTTCAGAGCTGTCTGCGTAAAGTAGAGATTCAAGGCTGTCCGCGTAAAATAGAGATTCAAGAAAGTTTGGCGTAAAGTAGGGCTTCAGAGCTTGTCCGCGTAAAGTAGAGATTCAAAGTAGTTTGGCGTAAAGTAGAGCTTCAGATCTGTCCGTGTAAAAGGTTGCTATACTTTCTGCGTAAAGTCTGCGTAAAAGTCTGCCTGCGTAAAGTCTGCGTGCGTAAAGTCTGCGTAAAAGTTTGTCTGCGTAAAATTTGCGTAAGGGTTTCCTGCGTAAAGTCTTCGTAAAAGGTTGCCGCATAAAGTCTGCGTAAAGGTTTCCTGCATAAATTCTTCGAAAAAGGTTGCCTCGTAAAGTCTGCGTAAAGGTTGCCGCATAAAGTCTGCGTAAAGTCTGAAATACATTGTTTTTAATGCAGCATAAAGTTTGTACGAGGAATTCTTCGTATTCCTCGGATGAATTTGTCAGACAAATCAGTGAACCTGACATCTGACAAAAGTACTGCACGATGATCAAGAGGACGGCTGTGATGATAATTTTTTACAGAGACCCAGGTTATCATTTAGTGATATATTTGATACAAGTCGTTTATACGCATCCAAAAGGAAGAAAAAAATCTTCTGAATACGCTGCCTACAGAATTGAGTTTTTACGCTCAAGACAAGACAAAATTGACAGAAATGAGTTTTTACGCTCAAGACAAGATAAAATCAGACGCCACGCCAAAAAGCTATTTTTGTACAAAGATCGAGGCATATCTCCGCATTTAATGCACGAGATTATTTCTTGACTGGGAAAGCTAAGACTGTGACAAATATGCTCACATCACCATCCTCACATTTTTTTTTACGCCAATCAAGCTATTTTACGCTGGTTGTCTATTATTCATGAATCATCAAGTTTACGCAGGGGCAGTTACCTACGTGGCTTGCATGTCATGATCTTATAAAGGGATACGTGTCATACGCAGATTGAATGTGGGTAGCAGTTGTCATAATCACAGCGTAAAGTAGGCAATCTTCTTCATAGTTTGGCCTTTTACGCCAACAAGATAGTCATTTGGCTTTTACGCCAACAACAGTCATTTGGCTTTTACGCCAACAAGACAGTCATTTGGTTGATCTCTATAATTAGAGACCCCTGGTCACAGCATAAAGGGTTTTTGGCTTAAAACTTTGTTTATCCAAACATAGGATGGTTGAAAGGAAGAATGAGGTTTTAGTCAAGCGTGGATGAGATTCTTATACTCTATTCCTATACGCAGGCTTGTTCGGTACAGTTTCGTAACCGAGATAATATATTCTTGACCTACATGGGCGACCACCAAAAATATGTCACGCCCCAGTCCCAAAATACGTAGGACTAGGAATACGTAATACGCCCAGCCGTATGTATACGAACTCCAATATATGGAAACCATATACACACGTACGTTGTACATAAATATCCAATCCACCAGTGGTAATATACTGTCACAACAAGTCACACACAATCTATATCTCATGCACAACACAAATAATAAGTAGGAATAAAGAGCTGAATAATAACTGAATATCCAAGATGAGTATCAAGTCTGATAGTCGGGTGGAAACAAATCCACTACAAAATGACTATACTGAAGTAGCAACAAGGATCTCTAAATGGCGGTAATAAAATCACAGATACTCCGAAGGTAAGACCTCCTCAGTCTGGTAAGTAGCGTCAGGTCCAGGTCCGTACTCCTGCGGATACTCCTGCTCGTCCATATCTGGAAAGGGACAAGGTCCTCAGAGGGACGTAACAAGATACATAATATTATGCCAATAAGTACTGAAAAATAAACATCCAATGGATCGCCTAACCGTCTAAGTGAATACAATTTGAGAACAACTTTCCAACACGTGGGCTATCTGGCCAAAAATGGGATTGGCATGGTTCTCTTGGAGATCCAGGGGCCTACAAAGCATGTCGTCTTTTGAACGGCAGAGGCCGCCTGATAATATAATATATAGTGGTCATCACCACCCGTCTCTCCGGCGGAGAATCCGGGCGCACAGGAGAAAAGTACAAAGGAGCCCAAACGCCTTACTTATTGTTCTCCCCACCCCATGCTCTAAGCATGTCACATCCATGACACGATAAAACCTCTAAATAACTGCCAGGTCTACTAGCATACAAAGTTTCTATCGGCAGTTATCCCTATCCGTCGTACGACCTATACGTACCAGTGGCCAGCCGAATACGCAAGTCCGTGTCCTACATGTGACTCATACTCGTATAAGAATAGTGTCATGGCCAATGAAACATAAAATGCCTCATAATAATGGGGTGGTCTCATAAAGTAGGTCCAATGCATATACATAAATAAAATAGAATACGACGACACCGTCGTTGCACCCAAGTTTCCTTGGACGCGCAATTTACATAGCAGTTAAAATAAATGAACTAAATAAGCAGAAAGAATTAAATTATGCATGCATCATATGGAATGTAAATATTAGTACAATGGCAAGGTATATTTGCTTGGTTAGAAATCTGTATAGTGCAAGCGTCCAAATGTCAAGGACACGGGATCTGGAACTAAGGCCTCCGAACAAACGTCTCCGAATGTGGTGAAGAATTAGGGTTCTGGTTTAGGGTGTACTGCATGGGATATATATAGGGAAAGAGGTCGATTCCGAGTGGGTAATTTAGTGGTTTCAAAAACCACTGCTGCTGTTGTTTCTTTCTTTCTTTTGTTTTGGTTTTGGTTTTGGGAGAGTTTAGTAATATAAAGATAAAGAGGCGGTGGTGTTGCTGCTGATATTTTTTTCTTCACATGCGCGTTGAAGGGAAAGAAAAGTTGGTTTTTTGCTAATGCTGTTGTTGATATTTTTCTTCTCCTAACGGGTCCGGGTAGGGCTAAACGGGTAGTGGGTTTAGCATAGAGATTTTGGGTTATAATAGGGTTTGGATTTCAGATTGAGATCCAATAGGAATTATATTTGTGTATACCATTAAGCTAGCAATATTCCAAAGGGTCTCCTACATGGAATAAATTAAGAAAAATTTATAATGGCTCCATAAATCCCCTAAATGCACAAACACCTCAAATAAAGTTTAAATAAAATCTATTTTCTCTATTTATCTCATAACTACTATAAATAAGTTAAATAAATAATAATAAAAATTAATACGGTTTTCAGAATTAGGGGTTTTACAATCCAAGTATACCTATATATTCACAGTCTCTAACACACAAGATACACACAAATGCACCAATTGTTTACAACCCTCAATTGTGTACTGAAATTTGCACTGCCCGGATTACTTGCACTATTACTTCTAATAATTTCTATCCATTTTAACTGATACATCAATCTAATATCATCACACAAGGTACTTACTGTTACTAGCACCTTGCTCAAATAATCCTTCATATAGAAATATTAGCACTATTGGTATGGTAACACTAGCTTCATCATTAGATCACCTCATCACATTCACTAGAACTCATGATCACTTGCACCTTTTATAATACACATGTTTCGCTTCACTCTCAAGGCAGGCCTATGGTTCCATATCTCGATTTATGTATACGTATCTTCTCTAAAACCTTTTACAGTCTGATACACTAATCAGTGATACACTACATATCTTCCATGACCAATCTTGATATTTATCAACCCATGGCACACTCATTAATACCCTTTATGTATGTATATTTCTTTACTCTTGTCACACCCAAGTAATCAACCATCAAATTGAATATCATGCTCCATTAATTTTAAACACAAGTCCTTGATACTTAATTGTTTACATAGATCATCCAATTATATAAATTTATGACTATCCAGGGCTGGCATGCTGACTCTGATACTTACTCTTGGAACCATCACTGATACTCTTTACTCCTTCTACCTATAATACCAATACTACTATAATAATGACACCTTATCATAGAACCATTTCTACAAGGTACTACGCTATAGGTTATCTCTAGATTAATGCCTACTGCTCACATGTCCAACCAAGAAACACATATAGACTCACAAGTCATATTCAGTCAACACTGATACAACACAGACATAATTGCAAGTCACCAATTATCACACTAACAAAGAACCCTATTGGAAAGAAGCTCAAGAAGGAACTGGACTAAGGACTGAAGGTATCTCTATGGCTATCAAAAGAAAATGATGGAACAAAGTCCTAGAATAACATAAGTGGATAAATATTGAGATGATACTTTAAGAATAAATTTAAGATACAACCTGATAATCATACACGTCTGTCCGAAATTATGACACTCATAATCCTCGCCACGCCAGTAAGCATAGCTGCGATTGTAATCCCCCTGATTTTCAAACAGAATTTTAATTTAGATTTTTTCAATTTATCTGGAATTTTCTGGAATTATCTTGAATTTTTCTGTAATTAAATTCGTGTATTTTCATTATTAAAGGATTTTTAAATAATAATTATTATTATTAAATTATTATAAAAATTATAATTTATGGTGTAAAATAGAAAATCAGACATATGGTAATTTTTCGGGAATTTATTGGACCCCGGATGAATTTTAAAAGCCCTAAATACTAATTTAATTATTAAACCCAAATAAACCGGGTTTATTTTAAAATAAACCGAACCAAACCAAATTGAACCGGACCGGGTTTTTATTTAAACCAAATTCCTTATCGGGTCGGATCCGGGTCCAACCCAGACCCGACCCGTTAACCCGACCCGCCTATTGATTTTCGGATCGGGTCGGATCCGCTGAACCCAGACCCGACCCGTTGGACCCGAAACCCGACTGCCACAGTTCTCCCTCTTCCCCCGACCCTAACCCTTCCTCTCCGGCCGGCCAACCGCCGCTGCTTGGCTTCCCAGCGCCGCCTCGCCTGCCCCCTCGCCTCCGGCCGTTCCAGCAACCGCCGCCGCTCCCTCTTCCTCTCCCCCTCACCGGAAAACCCTCCGCCTCCTCCACCTCTCTATAAATCCCCCAACCACCGGCTGCTCATCCCCTCGCCGCCCTCACTGCACTCGTCCCCAGCCACCCGGAGCCGACGAACTCCTCTCGCCGTCCTCCGCCCTTCGATGACCTTGACGCCGCCTGAATCCCCTCCGCCGCCGCCCTTCTCGAGCTCCGCCTGACTTCGTCGAAGCTCCGATTCGACAGCAGCAGCACTCACAGCAGCCGCCGGCCGTCCCCGAGTGTTGCCTGAGCCGCCGCAGCCCTAGCCGACCTCGCCGCCTCCGGCCAAGTGCTCCACTGCCTCCCTCCGGTGAGTTTCAGAGGACACGGACACGGGCTGGACACGAACACAGGAAGACCCGGACACAGGGAAAATCCTAAACCCTAACTGAGACACGGCCGGACACAGTGTCCAGAACACGAGGACACGAGATATCTCCTGTTTCCAGGAGCCCTGGTTAGGTATTCACAACTTTGTGCTCGTAGCTCGGATTTTGATTCCGTAAATTTTATCGCGTAGCCTGTTTGACCCTCTCGGTGTCCGGACAAACCGCTCGGGGCATCGCGTCCTGTGGTGATCGCACACCGCGATCCAAAAACAGGAAAAACTTAGCCCTGTTTCACCCCGGTATCGAGTACGTCCCGCCAAACGGGATGACTTGGTCGCGTGCGGTCTTCACAGATACGTGCGCGTCGTTGATACGGACGTGCGGGCTTTCGCAGAAGCTGATTCGGATGTGCGTGCACACCGGGATCAGTGCGTATCCGCGGACACCGCCCCGTATCCGTACTTTCTGTTTCTTGCTGTAGCTTAGTGTACACAAGTCAGATTGAGACGAAACTTGCGACATTGGACTCGTAGCAATACGCTGGTCCTGTGAGCCAAGTTTGGTTCGATTCTGAGAACGTTGACAAAATCGTGTGTCGTGGGCCCCACAGGCTCCACCCGACGGGCGATTTTGAGAACGGCTCATCGGAATCCAATTCTGGAAGTTCCGTTGGGTTCGTATCATCGTTTCTGACCTATTGACACTAAGTTTGAGTATTTTGAGACCTTTGACCCTGGCGTATTTTTCGGTGCAAAGCGGCCCACATCTGGACCCCGCCTTGACCCAAAAATGACGTTTCTGCCCTTGTCTCCAAATTGGACTCAAGGACAGGCGTTTCTAGTTGATTGATGTGTTCTGGACCTGATGGTGATATTTATTTCAGCAACCGGAGTAGTCCCTGCAAATCCAGCTATTGCCAGAGCCATACTTGGAGCTGAAAATCCAGGCAAGTGTACCTTGCCATAAAATGCAGTTATTGATTCAGTTTAATTCTCTGCTTTAATTTCTATGACTGTTGAACTTGCCCTATCAAGTAAATTAAACCCAGGACACCTGACACAAGGCATGATACAGAATCTTCCTGATTATTCAAGGGGGTTTGTATAAAATATAGATTTCATGACTTAAGCTTATTTCCTTAGAACATGACTGACTGCATTAGTTTTAATCTTGCGTAACATGAACATTGAGATCTGTGACGTGAGATTACATTGGGTGGGGAGAGTATTACCATATCAAGGCTGAATAAATATTATATATTGTTATCTGGATGTGTCCTAGTCTCTGACACAGAGCTTTGGCACCTGTACTGGCCCTTCGAGAAAACACTGCTATGGTTTCTTGTCACTGATCCTGTAGTAGTCTCATCCTGAGTATGAATAATAACTCTCACTTGCATTATCACTTAGCTAGTTTAATTATTTACCCGGATTTGTTTGATAGCAACATCGGCATGCCACTGTCTTAGACTTAGTAATTTCTTGTGCTTCTCTTGTGTTTAACATCTTGGTTGACTTACATGTTCATTCACTGTATTTTGGCTCGTATTCTTCTGTACCTTGTTACGTCCCTCTGAGGACCTGGTTTTGTTCTCCAGTTATAGCAGACGAGATCTACCCTGAGGTATACGGAACAGGGGCACTACTCGGAGCAGTACCTGAACCTGAGGACGAGGTGATCGCTGAGGACTTCTCCTGAACAATTGCTTCGTCCTGCTCAGTATTATGGCAAATAGACTTTAATTCCTGTTAATTTAAACTCTTTATTTCCTGTCTTTGAGAACTTGTGTAACCAGACTAATATCGAATTGTTCTCCGATTTTATTTACTTTGACTGTTGTTGTTTGATATTTCTTTTGATGTTATTGCTATCTTATATCTGTGGATGAGAATAGTAAAACCTTGACTGATGTAATACAGCTTAAGTATGCCCGATGGATCCATTAAATTGGATTTGTCCATCGGTGCATGCTGCTGGCCATAATCACGCATCCAGTCCCTCGGTATTTTGGGACTGGGGCGTGACAGCGATGAACGATAGATTCCATAACTTAGGTATGCAACTCTATAATCATGTCGTCTAGAATCCTCGCTGTGCCGACTAGTATAGCTGCGAGAAATTCTAAATTTCATAACTAAGATAGATACATCTGAAGTCACGTACCTACGTTTTTGATATGCCAGCTAATATGGCTGCGATAAATTCTAGGCTCCATAACCAAAGTAGACGTTTTACCTTTCTCACTGTCCTCATCAACATATGTCATCAGATGATAACATAAATTTTTGTCCGTAAAATTTATCTTGATAAGAAATCAAACTCAATAACGACACCAAGAATTAAATTTCGTAACTGATCAACAAGAATCAAATTCAATAACAACGAGTGAGAATGGACGAAACAAGGTAAAAAGATTTGAATTGGAAATTATAATAAGATTCTCAAGGGTCGTCCCAGGAATCTCTCAAATAATTTGTGATTGAGTATTCGCTCTCATCATAGTATCCTATGTCCTATATCTTATCGCAGGCACACAGTAATACAACTAAGACGTCGTACTACCACAACATCGTACAACTTGCGAAGTCTGACCTGCATGGGCCGCCACTAAAAACGTGTAACGACACGTAACCGAAATTTAGGGCACGAGTACGTGGGTACGTCCAGCCTACGCCACAACATCGACGGTAGAACGCTGTCTAGGTCAATACTCTATCTAATCAATCTCACACGAATATCCAACTCCATAAGGAGACACGAATATCACAATATAATATAAAATACTCAATCACAGAAACTAGAGCACGATGAGATATCGAAGAAAATAAATGAAATACAAGACAAGTCTAAACAACAATAAATGGTCTAACCTGCAATCAATAGCATTCATATCTCCAAGTATGCTGGAAACAAGTCCTCTATGTCACAGTCTGGAAAAAATATCCAGTCAGGATTGGAGCAAAGTACATCTCAAATAATAGTTCCAATTAATTGATAAGGACTATAAAATAATAAATAGATGATGCTATATACTGAGAGAAGACAATGAATAAATACAATGGCAAAAATAAAGAGACAGGCAATATAGGCAATATAGTACAGACAGTGTATATATGAAATGAAAAGAAAGAGGTACAATATCATATACGAGTGATGTAGTATATGAACTAAAATAGAGAACTGTAATTATTCTATTTGAAATAATAGTTTCAAAATATGATCGGCTTGGAAACTTGTTCGATAGCTACATGGCCTGGCTAATCATACGTGAGGTGTATGATTAACACTATCAATGTCTACACTTGTACGATAGGTATTTTGATCACATCTCTCACTAGCAATTTTCTCGCCCCCAACTAGTACTGTGGATCCAACCATGGCACGTCACGATACACGATCAATGTCCAATATATCATGTACAATGTCTAATATCAATGTATAATATCAATGTCGTGTACAATGCCAATATGATAACCAATGTAATATCTCATGACTAAAGATCCAATCTATATACTAGTCTGTGTAGCACAGTGTCAAGAGTCAGATGTAACATTTCTAAATACTTGAATTATAGAAATTATCACAGAATATACTCGCCTGGGGTCCTACTGCTGGCAATACCAATAACCTAATTTCGATGTCTTGTCTGAACAATCCAACAATCCTATAAACATCATATAATATAATATATGCATCAGACATTACACTAACACACAATCATAAATACATTGAACTGAGGGGCTACGCTAGGTATGACACTGGTAAACTAGCAGGGTCAATTGTGCATCTAATTGTGCGGGTGTCGCGTCTGTAATTGCCGTGCAAAACAGACAGTCAAAATGATACAGGCTGGCCAGTACGTCAGTGTACATAATGGCAGTCTTCTAACACTTCACATGGTCACAGGTCAATGCAACTACGGGGTATCCGTATTTACACTCGGGTCACCTAGCACATATGTAATTATACATATTATCAACTAGCATATAACATTAATACTTATAATATATATGTACACCAATTAAATATATATACAATATATATATGTGTATGTACACTAATTGAATTTATACTATATATATATATATATATATATATATATATATATATATATATATATATATTAACATATACTAGGGAATACATATACTATACATATATACCAATTGGGTTCATATACTTTATACATATATACATATATATGTATATACTAGGGAATACATATACTATACATATATACCAATTGGGTTCATATACTTTATATATATATATACATATATATGTATATATATACCAATATACATATTAACACATACTAAATACCTATACTAATACATACATACACATACGTACATAAAAATTACGGATGAGGGGACAGGTACGAACCTTGGCGGGCACGTACGGGATCGACGTTGACGATGATGACGATGGTGACGATGATGATAACTACGATGATGGCGATGATTATGACTACGGCGACGATGATGATGGTGATGATCATGGTAAAGATGATGGTGAAGGTGATGGTGATAATCATGGTGGAGATGATGGTGAAGGTGATAGTGATGATCATGGTGGCTGCCGGAGGAGCTCAGGCGAGGGATCGTGGCATTCAGGCGAGGAGGGTGAGAGTCGAGCCGGGAAGAGAACAAGGAGAGGAGGAGGTCAGGAATAATGGCCAGGTGGTGGCGGTGACTCAGGCGAGAGAGAACGACGGGGTAGAAGAAAAATGGCCGGAGGAAGTCTGGAACGGTGGTTGTAGTGGGGAAGTGGTGGTGGAGGAGTCAGGCGTTCAGTCATGACGAGGGTGGCCGGATGGTCAGGCGTTCAGGTGGGTAGGAGACGGGAGGATGGCGAGGCTCCGGCGAGTTCAGACGTCGACGTGGGCTTCAGTGGCTCTGGGGGCAGGCGAAGGTCGAAGTCGTTTCTGGTCCGGCGAGGGCGGCGGCTCGTGGTGTTGTGTGGAGCGGTTTCAGGTATGGACAGCGATGTTCAGGTGGGAGATGGCCGGCAGGTTGTCATGAGGAGGCGGGGATGGCGAGCGGGATGGATCAACGGGGTCGGGGTCTCAGGCTCTGTGGTCGGCGGGGTCCTCAGGCGGAGGAGGGAAGAGGAGGATGAAGAGGAGGGAGGTTGGTGGTTCTGGCGGATGTGGGTGCTACTCCGACGAGAATCCGACGATGGGTTGGGGAAGGAGTAAGAAGAAGATGAATAGTAAGGGTGGAGGTTGGCTGAGTATATGGTTTAGGAATAGGAAGAAAAAAGGAAAAATAGAGAAGGGAATATTTATACACATGGTGTTGGGTTGACCTAAAAAAAGTTTAACTTGGTCAACATTTGGAAAAAGGGTTCTCATGTAGGTATTCCAAGGGCTATGATTGCATGGTTCAAAAGTGGATGGCTAGGATTGCAAATTTCAAAATAATGGAGGGCTATGGGTCAATGTGGGTTGATGTTGAATTACATACTCCCAAAAAATTATGAAAAAATTTACATAAAGGAGAAATGGATTTCTTTATGTATTGTGTCCAATGAGATGGACACATTAATGCACTTTTGCATAAAATTGTCCAACAATTAGAAAATTACACAAAGTTGGGTTTAGGTTTTATTTAATTAAAAATTAATACAATTGGTGTTCTAAAATTAATTAGAAGTACATGGGACTAAAATTAGGTGGGACACAAGTGTCATGAATGAAGAAGACTCAGAATAGAATATTACCCTAATTTGGGTTGCTCAGAATGGGTCGAGATTGTGTCTCCAATTTCGATTGGAAGGCACAAGGGTACAAAGTTTGATTTATAACGAATTAAATATAGTCGTTTGCGACGAATGTTGTGCGACTAAAATAAAGCACAACAAGGCATAATTATGAGTCACATAAAGATCAAAAAAGAAGGCAGGCATGTCTAGGACAAAGGTATAAAATTTGTTGGAAGGCAAAAGCTAGGATAGCGCTCCAAATATCGAAGCAACGGTAAGGCACAACAATTAAATAAAATTATGGTAATTAATTACAACATTAATAAATTAATCCTAAAATAATACAAATTAAATTCATAACCCTATATTCTGGTCAGAGGTTCAACTAGTGGGCTTCTAGGTCTAGTCTACTAACTCAAACATTAATGAACACTATACAATATAATATATATCTATACACACTTCATGCAATTATTTAAAATAAATACACACAATACCTATAATATATAAAATGACAAAAATATTCCTATTTTCAGGATGTGGTAGTGACATATTGTAAACCATTTTAGTTGTATTACAGCTTAAGTGCACTCTAAAGGGTCCATTAAATTAGGTTTTTCCATTGGAGTTGTGTTGCTGGCCATTGCCACGTGGCTAGTCCCTTGGTATTTTAGGACTAGGGCGTGACAAAAATTCTCGGTCAAATAGGTTGACCGTCAATTATGGACGAATTTCGTCAAAAATGGAAGAATTTGTACATTATGGAAAAATAGTATGGTGCACCGTAAAATATGGTAAATAAAGTGGGGGTGTTGGTATTTTTGCATTTGGACTAGTAAAGATAGTCCCACATTGGCTATGCCACAAAGTGGGTATCTTAATATAATATTTTGTATAAGTTGAGGTATGCACATGAGGTGTGGTGGGGCACATGGGTGCCATGTGGGGATATTTTTCTAGGAGAAAAAATGATTAACTCCTCATGAAATCATTTATGCTTTTTTTTATGCTCTTGGAATTATTTTCATAGGAGCTAAGCCCCAAAAGGGCTTAGCGAATCGGACTCGGAATCAAGGGCGCAAAGTGGCACTTTGTTGGCACACTTTACACTTAGCATCGTCGCAAGGCGCTTGTGCATTGTTGTAGGCATCGTACGCTCTTTTTAAGCGCAAGTTTTATGCTCGGGTTGCATGCGCGTGTTGCATGAGCGGGCGCTGAACGGACGATGAGCGGGTGATGAACGGAAGATGAGCAGGCTACTCATTGGGATACGATTGTGGGATATCAATTTTGTATATTGGCTTTTTAGTCCCACATCGGAAAGAAGAGGAGGATGGGCTTCCATCATTCCCTATATAAAGAGCCCTCTAGCCTCTTTTTGAGACAGACCAAAAAGTTAAGAAAGTGGAGTCCAAAGGAATCAGTTTGAGTCACACAAAAATGTGACTACGAGCATTCCAGAAGTTCTCTTATGAACTTGCTGGCTCCTGGGAGCAGATCGTCGATAGAGGACGAATCTTGCTTTGAGCAATGGTGGTCTTCACCGCCCCAGCAAGAATAATTTTTTATTCTATCTTCTTCTCATTTTTCTTCTTGGTTCGTTATGTCTGATTGCAACTGCGTTTTGCAAGGAAGAACGAAGGTAGTTTTCATTTTATTGTAACTATGTTCTATCCGTTTGTAACTGCGATTGCAAGAAAGAACGAGAATTTTGGTTAATTATGATTCTTTTGTAATCTTGAGAGCAAGTTGTAATCAGAATCCTTATATAGCTCTTCGTGAAAATCGTGAATAGTCAGAGTGGTAACTTTTGTGTGGACCTCTGATCTCGACCACGCGTTATTCCATCTTTGGTTAATCCTCTGGACTAACAATCTCAAAGCAAGATCCAACTAAAGATGGGGAACATCCGTTCAAGTCTTCTGGACACAAGTTTTTACAAACTTGAGAAGATTGAAGAAATTCACTTCGAACATTTGGATGAGAAAAAAAGTCCTTTGTCAAATATTGAAAGTGAGTTGTCAGTACCTACCATTTTCGAGGATGGAGGAGATAGCGATTGAAGGACACACATTCCAGTTGGAAGAAAGATTACAAGATGACCAAGGATTGTAGAGTATGCGCACAAGGGGCAGACCTTTGAGCATGACTAGATTGGCACTTTGTAAGACTTGGCGCATGGAAGCGCATTAGAAGTCTTGGCGTCTTGGCAAATGGCAGAGCTGGGCACATAGTGTCTCAATGCGCATGATGGTCTCTGTGCATGCAGGACGCGCATGAAGTCTTATGCGCATGGATTGGCACATGATGGCCTATGCGCATAGATTGATGTATGGTGGCTTATGCGTATGGATTAGCGCATGGTGGCAAATGCGTATGGATTGGGGCATGGTGGCCTACGCACATGAAGGTCACTGCACTAAACAGGACTTGACGCATGGCTAAAATTAGAACTTGAAAGTAGAACCAATCTGAACCAATATAGCAAGGTATAACTAAACTTGGTTCCTTTGATTACTTAACATGGTTGCTATGATTGCACATGTTAAGTCATATGGCATGGTTTCTAACCAGTGGATGGAAATCGGTGCATCTAGCCACATGTTCTTTAGGAAGAGCTGTTGATCAAGGTTGAACCTTTCAGTGATGAAGGTCTTGATGGCAAGTAAGGATAAAGCAGAGGATATGGGGATTGGGACAATGGTTCTAAACTTTGAGAAGTTACAGTCAAAGGAATGCGTGTAGCAACGTACCAGTGATTACCAAGGACCTGATCTCAGGAAGTCTGTTACAAACTTGAGGGTTAACATCCATGTTTGTCAGATGGTGATATCTTGGAAGGAGACATACTTTAAAACATGGCGTTCAGTTTCAAATGGATGTTCGAGCTTCTGCTTGTGACTAAAGTCTCAATATAAGAGTTGTGGGACCCCAGACTAGGACATATATATACTTCGTACTGCTAGATGTCTAGTCTAGAGTTTATCTTCAAATATGGGGGTAAGGAGGTAAAGAAGTGTAAGGTCTGTGCGCAGACAAAGATCACAAGAAAACCGTTCAAACGAGTAAACTGAAGTACAAATCTTCTGGAGTTGGTTCACTCAGATATCTGTGACTTCAAACAGTTCTCCATAAAGGCCAAAAGGAAGTACTTCATTACTTTCATCGATGACTACTTGAAGAACGCATTTGTCTATCTACTCTAGTTAAAAGACGAAGCATTCGAGAAGTTCAAGAAGTTCAGGGTTGAGGCTTAACTTCAAATGGGGCAACAACTCAAGAGACTCAGAAGTGATCTAGGTGGAGAGTATAGGTCTATTGAATTCGCATCGTTCTGTAAAAAAAACAGAATTGTCAATGAGATAACTGCTCCGTATTCTTCTCAATCAAATATAGTAGCTGAAAGGTAGAACATGACGTTGATAGAGATGATGAACTCAATATTGTTGACTATGGGTCTTCCAAACTACTTCTGGGAAGAAGCTGTGCTGACGGCTATATTTATTATGAATATAGTGTCATACGCAACTTTCGATGTCACTCCTCAGGAACTCTGATTCAGAGTCAGACCCAACTTGAACGTCATCCGAGTGTGGGGGTGTCTGAAAGAAAGAACTAGACGTTGACAGAGATGATAAACTCAATACTGTTGACTACAGGTCTTCCAAACTACTTCTGGGGAGAAGTTGTGCTGACGGCTACGTTCATTCTGAATAGAGTGACATACGAAACTTTTGATGTCACTCCTCAGAAACTCTGGTTCAGAGTCAGACCCAACTTGAATGTCATTCGAGTGTGGGGTGTCTGGAGTCTGTGAAGCTTCCAAAATTAAATATTCAGAAGCTGGAATCGATGACTACGAAGACAATCTTTCAGGGTGATGCTGAGAAGAGTAATGCTCGGAGATTATTTGATATCGAATTAAATCATATCATTGAATCTCGCGATGTAGAACTCATCGAAGATAAATTTGCAAGGTACAAGAATATTGTTATCGCGAATATTTCGAAAAATAGTGTGGGTACACAGGAGGTTAAAGCTTCCAATGAAGATATAGTCTAAGAAGAAGCTGCCATCCCAACGACAATTATCGAACCAGAACTCGCAGAGCCGGTGTCTAAGCGAGTGAGGAGAGTGAAGGACTTCGAAGAAGGTTTCTTCACCTATCATGTGGAAGCAGATACGCTTACCTATGATGAGGCGATGAAGACCAGAGATATTGTCTTCTGGATGGAGGCTATAAATAATAAATATGACTCAATAACCTTCAACCATACTTGGGAGTTGGTCAATCTGCCTTAATGAACTAAACCAATCAGATGCTTATCAGATCTTCAAGTCGATGAAGATAAAAATAGACAGAACCGTTGAGTTCAAGACAAGGCTATCTGCCTAGGGGTTTTCTCAGACAATAGAAGATTGAGTTCTTTGGTACCTCGATGAGGGTGTCATAGATCAGGATGATGATTGTCGTAGCTGTTATTCATAAGCTGATTACTTATCAGATGATGGAAAGACATCAAGTCTTGGATGAAGACAAATATGAGAGATTCACGAACAATAGTTAGAACTATTGTCATTCGGGTTTGAGAACAGTATGCGAGTTGGTGATATCTCGATACGGTCTGAAATAATTTCCGGGATGTGGCAGCAGGAGTTTGACAAGTTATCTAGTCAAAGTTGTTGCAGGATCAGCGAGACGAACAAGTGTGTGTACACGAAGTTCGCTGATAATGGAGGAGTCATCATTTATATCTATATGGATAACTTGCTAGTCCCAGTTATGGACACAGAAGTATCACTAACAAAGTTGTCATTTTTGTCCAAACTCAGGACATGGGATTGTGGATGTCATCCTGAGGATATAAGATAATCTGGATGTCAGGTGGGTTTGCTTAGGCATAAGCTCTCAACATGAAATATTGATCACACTTTGGGTATCAGGGACGATACTCCTCAGGTGTGACATGAATATGAAGCCAAATCCAAGAAGAAGCGTCAGATAGTTGGTGTACTCGAGCATTATCAGGTGAATGATTTAAGCTATGTATACCACCAGGCATGACATAACTTTTGTTGTAGGGATGCTGAGTCAGTTCACAAGCAGTATATGTGTTGAACACTAAAAGTTGTGAAGAGAGTCATCAAAATTCTTAAGAAAACTCAGTAGTATATCCTGTGCTATAGCAGTTATCCAGATATGAAAGAAGTCTTCGGTGATGCCAGTTGGTGCTCAGGAAAGAAGAGTGAAAGATCCACAGGATGACGTGACTTCTCCAGGGGTGGTATTGCAATATCATAGAAGTCGAAGCAGCAGTCTTTACTCTTAGTGTTCTTTGCACTATCAAGCTGCAGCATATAAAGCAGAATTGTTCTGGAAGCTTGTCACGCTGTCACCCTCACATTTCCATCTAAGGGTAGTTTGGTAATTGTCAATGGGTATATTTATTTTAGGATTATTATAATTAATTTTTGTGCATAACTGATTTATTTATTTTATTGTATTAATAATTATTGCTAGTGTAGACATTGTTTTGGACTTGTGTAGTGGGCCTAACCATTTTAATTAGAAGACATAAACAAACTTTTGGACTAGTCTAAGTTGAGCCCATGAATTAGGCCCATGGATTAGGAAACATGATTAATTAGTGAAACCATTAGACTAGAACCTTCCCTCCCTAATTATTTCTTCATGAGAGGCCCCAAGGGGTATTTGGGACATTACACATTGCTTGGGGAGGGGTTTATGACCAGCCATAATTGAGAGGAGAGAGAGTGCTATCATTTTAGTTCTTTCCCAAATTTTTAGATCTAGTTTTTCCCCTTTCATTTTCCCTCCATTCCCTCATCATTTCTCCACCAAATCTTTACCAAATTCATCCTAATTTCATCATTAAAGACTCTACATCAAGGATCTACAAGCAAGGAGCAAGGAACAAGGAGGATGAGGCCAAGATCTACAAGGAGAGGAGCAACTTGTCATTTGGAACATTTACATTGGGAATCCATCTCCCAATAGGTACAAATCAGTTTTCCCCCTTCCTATAGACTATAGATCTAAGTTTTTACCATGAGAAACCATCCCACATGCATAGGTTACCCATAGGATTTGATTTGGAATCATTTGGAGACCTACGGCGAAAGTTATGTCCATTTTGGTGCCAATTTTAGGAGAATTCCGAAATTGGCACATGTAGTACTTGTCAATGGATCTAATAGATCTAATTGACCATTGATTGTTTGTTTGTAGCTTGTGTCGTGTCCACAATTGGATACGTGTGGGCCGAATCTCGTCGATTTGATGAAACGGTCAATTTTGGGGGTTTTCCTCCGATACGGGGCCATGTGCATATCATATGGTGACATGGACACGTAGATACTCTAATTTCTATATGTGTTGATCATAAAATATGTATTGAACTTATACGTGTCCTCCGGGATACGTTTGGTTGTATGTTGGAGGCCGTATCGCAAGCGTATCATAGAAAAGTGTGATACGGGTGCGATGCGCCCCATGTGTTTGATATTTTGTCCTTCTTATTATACGTACGTGTGTAAATGTATATTTGTAAGCTATTGATATATTATATAGTATACATATTAGTGTATTTTGAATTATGTATATATGTGTATCCACTAGTGTGTATTATATGTATCATAGATAGTGTTATGCTTATAGAATGTTATGTATAGAGGAATATATAATTATGTGTGTGTGATTATGTATATATCTATATCTATGTAGTTATGAGATATGTAGGTATATACATAGTGGTGTCTGTGTAGTGTTTGTAGGAGTGTTTGTGTGTGTCTGGGTATGCTCGAGTATGAGAGCAGTTCAGAGACTCTGTACTTGGGCAACTGGGTCTCGTCAGGATCTAGTTTTGAGCTTTAACAGCAAGGTGGGTGTGTAGTCGGGGCATGGTAGCCATCTGCACAACTAGTACTACTATACAATTGTGCAGTTTCTATGCACATTTCGTGCATGTATCAGTGGATTAAATCCAGTGCAGATCACCAATACCTGTTTTAGTAGCTGTGCACAGTTATACAATGAGAGCAGTCAGCAGCAGTTACCTCGACAGCAAGTAACTGTGCAGTTGCTGAGGATTTACCTGAACACGACAGCACCTGAAGACGGAACTGCACCTAGATGAAGGCAACTGAACACCAACTGGAGAACTAAACTGCAGTAAAAACCTTACCTGCAGTGAAAACCTTACCTGCAGACTGAAAACTCTACGATAACCTGCAGTTATATCAGTAACCTGCGGTGGCACACATTGGTATCAATAACCTGCAGTTGCACACAGTTGCACAGCAGCAAGGGAGTCAGTGCCAGTACAGTTGGGAATGGAAGGAACAGCAGCAGCAGCTCCAAGTCTCGATCACCTTGATGCAGTCCACTGCAAGCCACAACAGGTATCAGTGGCCAACTGTTATTCAATTTCTGTGAGCTAGGGGATTTCGAAGTTGCAGTTAGTTCATTAGGTTCTAGAGATAGTTATGTATACTTTTAATAGGTATTTTGGTTTAAGTGCTAGTTGATCAATAAATTATTTAATTTGGTAATTACCTTGTTAGAAATATTAGTATCTGTTCGTGCACAGTGGCAGCGAGGGGGAGCAACCTCACCGCAACACTGTGTGTGCACAGTCTAGCCACTGTAAGCATAAGCACTGGAATTATCAGCAAAGAGGGCAGTGACATACACAGGTAGTAGTGTCCAGTATCATGTAAGGTTTTTGGGTATCATTGAGTTAAGGTATTGAGGTATATTGGTTAGTTAGTTAAGTTTTGAGTTAGGATTAAGATTTCTGTATCAACAGTTAAGAAGTGCAGTTCTCAGTTTTGTTCAGTTGGGTTTTTGAGTGTGTTATTTAAGTTATGGATAGTAATGAGTAGGTCTTATATATATGTACCTATACTTATTCATGAAATCAGTTAGTTATATTAATTAGACTATTTTGGGGGAGATGGTTATGTATGCTTTATAGCACCTGTCAGATTTGGTTATCCAGGGGAATAGATGGCTAGAAGATTTAGTTATAGTTAGCTATTTGAATAGATAGATATGTATATATGTTAGCAAATAGCTAACTAGGTATATTTTGTTAGTGTTAGCAGTTAATTACAGTGTAGCATAGTTAACCTTAGCTTAGTTATATATTGGTTAGTTGAGTTGCTTTGAGATACCAAAATATCACCAAAGTGTTGGATCGATACCCAAGGTTTTGAGTTTGGGCAGCTAGCTAGTTGCGATACGCCTTGGTGTAAGGCCAATGTATCCAAATTAAGTTGTTGTGACATAGTACTATAATGTTTGGTTCGTATACATATATAAAACCTATTTTTCATATTACAAACTTGCGTATCTTAGGATACGGCTCTTTGAGTGTTTTATTTATGCTTAGCTTAGCTTGTATAGCGTAGCTTCATAGTGTATTGACTTAGTGACTAGCATTTAACTCTTGCAACCTAGATCTTATCGGTTTGACTTAGAAATGGCGTATCAACCTAGAATTTTATCAACTTCAGTTATTTTCATTATCAAACCTTGTATTGATGCAACATACCATATATAGGTTGTGAGACACCGGCTTGGGCATCGAGAGACACACCTTGCTCAGGACGTCAGGCGAGTACATTTCTCTGATAGTTTTCAATTCATAATATTGTATATATGCATGTTCTAGAATTGTATACATTGATCCCGACACAGTGATTTCACGGACTGGTACTATATGGATCCCGTCATGAGATGTTATCCCCTACCGTATTCAGCGGGTACTCGTGTACATTGTATCTTATCGTGTATACTGGGTATTGATGTTACTTCGTGTTCACACACTGCTCGTGTTCAGTGTGCTTATTCGTGTACACCCACCGCTCGTGTTCGGTGATTATGATATTCGTGTACACCCACTGCTCGTGACAATGGTTATATTTTCGTGTTCGTAGCGTGTCGTGATTGGATCCATCGGTATTAGTTGGGGGTGGGAGAGTAGGAGTTGATTATGTGATCAAAGCCATTGTTACAAATCGTGTACATTCTGATTACATACTTCACTTGTAATCCGTCTTACCTGATCATGTTCACCCAACCTGATCACATAATGAACTCGTATTCTAAGGCACAGTAGTTAGTTTTAGATTGCAGTTACTTTATCATATTGCTGATATCCATATTGTTGATCTATATACCCTCGTACATTACCTGTATATATCTTGTTCATCTTTCATATGTTCAATGATCTTGTATTTCATTTCTATATCTGTTTATATGCTCGATTATGCTATTGAAACTGCTTTCAGAGGTATGTACTTCGTTCCAATCCTGACTGGATATATTTTTCCAGATGACTGGCTTCTAGAGCAGTGTCCTACCTACTACGGGCCGCAGGACGGCGTACCTATAGAGGACACTCTTATTGACCAGGGAGACTTAGCAGCAGAGCCCGAGGAAGTTTAGACTATTTTTGTAGTTGAGATTGTATTAGACTTTTTCTGTCGTAGATTCACATCTTGTATATTATTCAGATTGTGGATTTGTACTTTTTATTCTTCCCTCGTTATTTCCATTCGTGCATATTTCTTCCTTAGTTTGTTTTGTGATTGAGATTAGTTATTCATGTGAGATACCATATTGCTCCTCCGTTTGGAGTTGAGATATTTGACAGGTACCATATATATATTGTTGAGATGTTAGATAGTTAGAGATGACCCAGACAGTGTTCTACCGCCGATTCTGCGGTGTAGGGTGGCGTAACCACGTACTCATGCCCGAATATCCGGGTGTGGGTCGTGACATATTTTTAGTGGTGGCCCATGCAGGTTCAGATAGATATCGTAGTTGTGCTCGACTAGAGTACGGCTACGAGCCTGCCTTAGGAAACAGGATTTAGGCTGAGAGAGTTTACTCAATCACATCTAGGAAAAATTCGAATATCTGTTTTTGCAAATCCTTATCTATTGAATATTGTCTTCTATTTTGAATAAAGTTCTGTCCTTCTTTGATGATATCGCATTATACTCGATATTGATTCCGTATTTTCAATCTGTCTTCAGGATGCCTCCGAAGATCAGATTCTACCGCTCGGGAGCAGCACCAGCTTCCTCAGCTGCTTCCCAGCCTGCTGCGGAGAGAGTAGCACCTACTTCGGGTTCTTCCCCAGTTGAGAGGGTCGCCTCACCGGTTCAGGTGGGGGTCTCAGCAGCTATTTTCGGGGGTGCTCCTCCCCCAGTTCGGAGGGTGGCTCCAGTAGCTCCAGTTGTTTCAGAGGGTCTTCCACCTCCACCACCAGTGGTTGATCAGACACAGATGTTTGCACTTCTCCAGCAGATGATGGAGGCGCAGCAGCGACAGTCAGAGGTCCTGCGACAGAGCATGGAGAATGCTTACCAGATCGCACTCACAGTGGTAGAGAGAGCTACTACCACCCAGCCACCGACGGCACCAGCTCAGTTTATTCTGCATCAGCCGAGGCCGGGTACCATCATCGACTTCAAGAGGATGGGCCTGAAGGACTTCAGAGGCACCGAGGGGATTTTATATACGGACGAGTGGATCGAGGACGTAGAGCGGAACCTGCGGCTGGCGCAGATTCCAGAGATGCTACAGATTGAGGCTGCGGGTTGTATGATGTTTGATATTGCCCTGACATGGTTCCGGACTGACCCAAGGATTGCAGCACCAGGACTCTCTTGGGAAGCCTTCAAAGAGCTTTTCAAGGTGAAGTTCTTCCCTGACGTGGCTCTTACTTCTTTGGAGAGTCAGTTCCAGTATCTTGTACAGGGAGGCATGACAGTGGATGAGTATGCGGCGGAGTATTGCCGGCTAGGACGCTTCGTGGAGGGTCAGAACCCTAGAAGCAAGGCAAGAAAGTTCAGGAAGGGCCTGAACCGGGAAGTCAAACCCCATACCAACGGAGGACCTACAGCCACCTTTGAGGAGATACTCATGCAGGTGCAGAGGGCAGAAGATGACTTAGAGCTTGGCTCTAAGAGGCAGAGGGACACAGGAGGATCCGGCAGCTACACGGGTCCCACGAAGAGGCCTCATTTCCAGCAGCAAAACCAGAGGCCTTACCAGCACCAGAGGCAGCAGCACCACGGGCCAGCTAGAGCGCCGGCTCAGCAGATGCATCAGATCCAGAGGACAGTAGCTCCTTGTACCTTCTGTAAGAAGTAAGGACACGGATGGGACGCATGTAGGATGAGGCTAGGCCAGTGTTTATTTTGTGGATCGGGAGATCATCAGCTACGGGCTTGTCCCAAAGTCCAGGCTCGTCTAGCTCAGGGTGGAGGACAGGCACAGAAGGCACCCGCTCGACCACCAGCGAGCCAGCAGAGAGGACCTCTTCCACCGCAGCAGCAGCAGTTTGACCAACATCAGCAGAACAGAGGAGCGCATCGACAGGGGCGAGCTTTTGCCCTGACTGTCGAGGAGGAGGAGCCGATTGGCGATGTCATCTCAGGTTCTGTTTATCTCGATTCCTTTCCAGCTCATGTTTTGTTCGATTCTGGTGCTTCTCATAGCTTTGTATCTGTATCTTTTGCTTTGAGGCATCGCCTTGAGTCTGAACCGTTGGCGAGGACTTGCAAGATCACGACCGGGGGTGGTATCATCCTGGTTAATGATGTTTGCAGGAACCAGAGAGTTTATGTGGGAGGCCGTGAGCTGAGTGTATGTTTGCTCGTAATGCCACTTCCGAGTTACGATATAGTGCTCGGGATGGATTGGTTGAGTAGACATCACGCTAGTATCGATTGTCGTGGAGGCAGGGTTGTATTTCAGACGCCAGGAGAGCCAGAGTTTGAGTTCATCCGAGGAGCAGAGCAGAGCAACGGCGATTTCTGTGGGGCTTTGGTAGAAGAGCGGGAGTTGCCACATCCGTTGATTGCAGAGTTCTTGGATGTCTTTCCAGAGGATTTGCCGGGGTTGCCGCCGGACAGAGATGTGGAATTCTCTATAGATTTAGTGCCAGGCGCAGAGCCAATCTCTCAGCACGTCTATAGAGTAAACAACAGCGAACTGACGGAGTTAAAGAAGCAGGTGGATGAGTTGCAAGACAAAGAATTTATCCGTTCCAGTTTATCACCATGGGGTGCTCCGGTACTCTTTGTACCCAAGAAGGATGGGTCGGTACGTATGTGTATCGACTACATGGCACTTAATAACCTCACTATCAAGAACAAATATCCGTTGCCGTGGATAGATGACTTATTGGACCAGTTGAACGGAGCGAAGGTATTCTCCAAGATAGACTTGAGGTCAGGGTACCACCAGGTAAAAGTGAAGAAGAAAGACATCCCAAAGACAGCTTTTGTGGTGCCCCGTTCCCCCTATTCGGGGAGCGCGGCTAAGAAATACAAGACGGTATCGTTCGATCGGGATAGATTGAATCAAGAACTCGTCCTCGTTATGGATTTGTTTCTTCGGAATCGATTCCCATATTCAGTGGACCGTGCCCCCGGGATCGACTTAGCGGCAGAGTCAGGAGGGACCTCTCCGCTGCATTCTTTGTTGCCTAGTTTTCGCTGTCGCTTGTTGCTTTCGTGCCTTGATTTGGTTTACGGATTTGCTTGGGTTTTTCTTGAACGGTTTCGATGGATTTTATTGCTTTCGTTCTTAGGACTGCACTTTAATTCCGATAAGAGAAAGAGAGGAAGAAGTACTGATCAGCTGTTCGTGTCAATACAGGTGAACCAGCTGTAGTCGTCGCTCGAGCGGACGCCTAAAGCACTTCTTTCCTTTTTCTTCCAACTACCGAAGTGAGTGGCTACCAACCCGATTAGCTAGCCCTACTTGCTAGTCTTCACATCTAAATCTCGTGTTCGTGCTTGCCCCGATCAAACGATACCAAGTAAATAACTAAAAGATATCAAGATAATAAGGGAATAGACTTGGGAAATGTTGCTTGTCAAATGAAACTCATGAACGGTTACTTACTTATATGCTTGCTCGTTTGGAATGTTCATCATATGCATAAATATAAGTTAGAATGTATATTTCTTCTTAGAACTGTGCTATGTATAGAACTCATTTTCAATGCCATAAACTGAACAGATAGGCTATGCAAAAGTAAATCTTGCCCTGTACTGCCCTGCTCCTGATATGCCCTGATTTGCCTCGATTGCTAACTTAGTGTACTGCGTTGATCACGGACAACTTGTGCACAAGGTCTTAGTTCCTGCGGACGGTCGCTGGGGCACCGGCACCGATCCGATCCGGACGAAACTCATGATAGTCGCCTGCTATAGGACGGAATGCCTTGGGACGTCCTGATCTATGCGTCGCACGGCACTCCGTACTGAGACTAGCCCGTCCATTATGGCAACGTGCCAGTGATCCCCTCGTATATTTAAACCTGTTGCTACTAACTTGTGTCTTCTTGACAGGGAAGGCAAGGTAAATATTATGCAGGTGGTTCAGACGGGCAGGTAAATGTCACCGAACGGTGGCGAGTTATTTCGATGATTCCAAATATATGTCTTACTGTAAAATGAACTAAGGCAAGATATAAACCCACAAATATACATGCTTCATTAAATCAACATGTTGATTGGTATAGTTGGGATAGCTTGCCTTCACCAGTACGTTTCGATGTACTGACTCTCGTTGAAACAGGTTCCCCGCGCTAAGGAGAGCCGAGCGAGGAGCAGGAGACAAACCCCCAATCCAGTCCAGCTGTAGGCACGCCTCGACCGTGCTACCTTTGAAGCATTTTGAAGTAGAAGCCCTTTAAAGAAGAAGCTAGCCACCAAAGCAATCATGCAGCTACGTGGCAAGGCAGTCGTTCCGTCCCAAGGTCTTATATTTTGAGTTTAGTAAGGGATGTAATGTACAGGACTGCTATCTCATTTTGTGTCAACACTTTTGTAAGCCCATAGAGGCAATCCTTATGACTCAGTTCAAAGGAGTTTGTAATAGATGTTCATATTATCAATAAAAAGAGAACTTTTCCATGTTTCAATATGTGTTTCAATTATCTGCGTACTCTGAATATGTGCTCGCTATGCGAAACAAAAATACTTAGCCTTGTGCGGTGCGCAACCTAGGCCCGCACGGCGGTCACGCCCGGGGGACGACTAACGATTCCACGGGATCGGGGCGTGACATGTTGGTATCAGAGCACAGCTTCAAAGTTCCTTTGACTCTTAAACTGGAAAAGTTCCCTTAGCGATAACTCGCCTATGCGAACTCCTGAACTCGTTAAGGCCAAAATGAGATACGTTCATGCAATAAGTCCATAATACATTATGATCCTGATGTAATTTACCTTCCTTTCAAGGAACGACGCAAGCGCAACCATCAGCGCTGGCGCCTGGCGAGACAAGGACTCAGGAGAGCAGCTCCGGAATATCAGGAACCTCTCGGAGCCAACGGGGCATGTCTCAAACAGATTCGATCCAACAAGTGGTGCAAATGTTAACCGAGCAACGACAGAGGGATGATGCCCGCCAAGCCAAGTTCGAGAGCAACCTAGAGGCACGGCTCTCAGTCCAACAAAAGCAGGTAGATACCCTGCAACAGCTTGTTCAGACCCTGGCCTCCAACCATTCTGCCGCAACGACAGCTACACCAGTGGAGCAGCCAGCGCTTGAAGTTGAACTACCGCCCGTGCCAAGGACGAGGGAAGTGACTACCTTCTCCTTTGGAAACTTCAAGAAGGTCTGCAACACGCCATTCGAAGGGACTGAGGACCCGATCGTGGCCCTAGATTGGCTTGCCGAGCTTGAAGATCATTTTTCCCTCCTGGAGGTGCCGGAAGACAAGCGCGTCACCTGTGCCCAACTACTGCTCCGCCTCAATGCGCACGACTGGTGGGACGTGCATCGACGATCTCTTCAACTTGGCCATGGGGAGGAGGCGATCGCGTGGACGACTTTTCGTGCCGCGTTCGAGGAGGAGTTTATACCCCCACCTCTACGACGTCAACGGAAAAATGAGTTCGTTCAGCTCCGGCAGGGCAGTATGACGGTGAAGCAATACTCGGCAGAATTCAACAAACTGGCCAAATTTGCTACCGCTTATCTATCGGATGCAGCGAGTCGTGCCAGACGATTCGAGAGAGGGCTACGTCCTGGCATTCACGGACACATAGCCGTTCCGCAGTATCAGACAATACGGGAAGTATTAAACCATGCCCTCTCCCTGGAACCGCAGTATCCTCACGTTGCTGCCGGCGCTGTGCAAACTTCCAATCACAAACGCCAAGGCAATGATAGAGGAAACAACGCTGCAAAGCGTCCAAATAACGGCGGTAAACAGCGTGGAGACACTAGCAAGACCTGCAACTTTTGCAGGAAGCCAGGGCATATCGAAAAAGGTTGTCGCCGCAAGCTTGGGACTTGTCTCCGTTGCGGCGATCCAGGCCATCAGATTAGCAGCTGTCCGCGTCGTCCACCGCAACAACCAGAACAGACTCCGGCTCCTCAGGCAAATTGAGCGGCGCATCAGCCAGGGCGTAATCAAGCTCAAGGCCGAGTCTACACCATGACACGGGAAGAAGCTTTAGATTCAGATACCGTCGTGTCAGGTACCTTACTTTTCAATAATATACCTGCTCGCGTTCTATTTGATTCAGGTACAACCCATAGTTTTATTTCCATAAATTTTGCCGTGGAAAATAATGTAAAAAATGACTCCGTTGCACTTAGATTTAAATGTTAGCACCCCCTCTGGTACAAAAATCCCTGTTCGTTCAGTATGCCTAGGTGGTTACATTTGTATTGGGGAGAAGAAGCTGTCGCTCGATGTTTTAGTTCTTGATGTACGGGACTATGATATCATTTTGGGAATGGACTGGCTAGGCGCGTGCACGGCAACTATTGAGTGTGCAGAGAAGCGAGTCATTTTCCGTCTGCCCGGAGAAGCCGTGTTCTGTTACACCAGTAGTCCAGCGAACGATGCGACCAAGGCCTGCATGGTGATTTCGGCAAAATCTGCTCGGCGAATGCTCTACACAGGCTGCGAGGGATTTCTAGCATCAGTTCGGGACGCTCGGCAGGACTACGCAGACGTCGAGCCAAATTCCGTTGAGGCGGAGTTCCCCGACGTGTTTCCGAGCGAACTACCCGGCATGCCGCCCGATCGAGAGATTGAATTCACTATCGACACATTTCCAAATACACAGCCGATTTCAAAGCCCCCGTACAGAATGGCACCTGCAGAGCTGAATGAATTAAAGCGCCAACTCCAAGGATTGCTTGATCGCGGGTTTATCCGTCCGAGCGTGTCTCCTTGGGGCGCTCCCGTGCTCTTTGTGAAGAAAAAGGACGGAACTCTACGCCTCTGCATCGACTACAGAGAATTGAACAAGGTCACAATCAGAAACAAATATCCTCTGCCACGGATTGATGACTTGTTCGATCAACTACAGGGTGCAGCAGTGTTTTCAAAAATAGATCTTCGCTCGGGCTATCACCAGCTGAAGATTAAGCCAGAAGACGTACCCAAGACTGCTTTCAGAACCCGCTACGGCCATTACGAGTTTTCTGTGATGCCGTTTGGACTGATGAATGCTCCTGCTGCATTCATGGATACGATGAACCGTGTCTTTAGGCCCTTCATCGATAAATTCGTGGTGGTGTTTATCGATGACATCTTAGTGTACTCGAAGACTAGGGATGAGCACGCAGGACACCTGCGGATGGTGCTGCAAACCCTTCGAGACCACAAGTTGTATGCCAAATTAAGCAAATCAGAATTTTGGCTGGACAGTATCTCATTTTTGGGGCATATCATCTCCTCGGAAGGCATCTCAGTTGATCCGAAGAAAATAGAAGCAATCACGCAGTGGAAACGACCGGAGTCAGCTAGCGACATCCGAAGTTTCCTTGGTCTGGCAGGGTACTACCGAAGATTTATACAAAATTTTGCTAGGATTGCTTCGCCCTTGACTCAGTTGACACGAAAGGGTGCGAAGTTTACTTGGACAGAGGACTGTGAAGCTTCGTTTACGGAGTTAAAGCAGCGCCTCATCTCTGCCCCAATTCTCACTCTGCCGAACGGACCAGATGACTTTAAAATATATAGTGATGCCTCAGGAAAAGGTCTAGGATGTGTCCTGATGCAGCGCGATAAGGTGATAGCCTACGCGTCGAGACAGCTAAAGCCTCACGAGCAGAACTACCCAACGCATGATCTCGAACTTGCCGCGGTAGTATTTGCATTGAAGCTGTGGCGTCACTATCTTTATGGCGTGCCGTGCGAAATCTATACAGACCATAAGAGCCTGAAATACTTGTACACTCAAAGGGATTTGAATCTTCGGCAGCGGCGATGGCTTGAACTCCTTAGCGACTTCGATCTCACGATCAGATACACGCCTGGGAAGGGAAACATCGTAGCTGACGCACTGAGTCGAGTGTTTGCAGGAAGTTTGGCTATTGATGATAGGCTGCGCCGAGATCTTGAATCACTGGGCATTACCTTAAAAATCAGATACACAAAGTGGGCGCAAGTAGCTCAACTGCGCCTCGAACCCGACTTGTTACAACGAGTAAAGACCGCTCAAAAGGATGACCCGTTCCTGCAAAAGATTCATGCCCTTATCTCAGCAGGGAAGGCGTCCGACTTTACGGTAAGCACGGATGGGATGCTTCGAGTGAAGGGAAGACTATGTGTTCCGAACGACGCGGCCCTCAGACAAGAGATACTCACGGAAGCTCACTATTCTAGTTATACTTCTCATCCGGGTAGTACTAAGATGTATCGGGATCTTCGCACGACGTTTTGGTGGCACGGCTTAAAACGGGATGTGGCGCAGTTTGTGTCGCATTGCATGGCTTGTCAACGAGTAAAGGCCGAACACCAGAAACCAGGCGGAGAGCTTCAGAACCTTGCTATTCCGGAGTGGAAATGGGATGATATAATGATGGACTTTATTGTTGGCTTGCCAAGGACGCAACGGGGACATGATGCAGTCTGGGTTATCGTCGATCGACTCACCAAGTCAGCTCACTTTCTGCCTATCAAATCTACTTGGAGTGCCGACCGCCTGGCTCAGATATATCTCAACGAAATCGTCCGACTCCACGGCGTGCCCGTAACCATAGTCTCCGATCGAGATGGTCGATTCATATCACGTTTCTGGGGAAGCCTGCAGTCAGTAATGGGGACGAAGTTAAAATTTAGCTCCGCCTACCATCCATAGACCGATGGCCAAACAGAGCGCGTCAACCAGATCCTCGAAGACATGCTGCGACTCTACGCCTTGGACACGAAGACTAGTTGGGACCTTCATCTACCTCTAGCCGAATTTGCTTACAATAATAGCTATCAATCAAGCATTCAAATGGCGCCGTATGAGGCGCTATACGGGCGGAAGTGTAGATCTCCTATCTGTTGGGACGAAGTCGGGGAGCGGCAAGTACTTGGCCCTGAGCTCGTGGAGCAGACCGTCCAGAAGATTCGGCTGATTCGGGACAGATTAAAGATAGCTCAAAGTCGTCAGAAGAGCTATGCGGATGTTCATCGTAGACCGCTAGAGTTTCAAGTAGGTGACCGGGTATTCCTCAAGGTCTCGCCCATGCGAGGGGTCAGCAGGTTCGGAGCGAAGGGAAAGCTAAGTCCAAGATTTGTCGGCCCGTTCGAAATACTAAAGCGGGTTGCCTCAGTTGCGTATCAGATTGCTCTACCACCATCCCTATCCGACGTACACGATATATTCCATGTTTCACAGCTTAGGAAATATGTGTACGACCCGAGCCATGTGGTAGACCTGGACCAACTGAACCTTCAAGCCGACTTGACGTATGTAGAACAGCCGGTACAAATTTTGGATAGAAAAGAAAAGCTGCTTCGGACCCGTTCGGTTCCTCTAGTGCGCGTGCTTTGGAGGAATCACTCTGTCGAAGAATCTACTTGGGAGCTTGAATCTGATATGAGGGAAAGGTTCCCCTCATTATTTCATAGTGGTAGGTTTTATTCCTTAAGTTTCGGGACGAAACTTCCAATTGGTTGGGTAGGATGTGGTGCCCCGTTCCCCCTATTCGGGGAGCGCGGCTAAGAAATACAAGACGGTATCGTTCGATCGGGATAGATTGAATCAAGAACTCGTCCTCGTTATGGATTTGTTTCTTCGGAATCGATTCCCATATTCAGTGGACCGTGCCCCCGGGATCGACTTAGCGGCAGAGTCAGGAGGGACCTCTCCGCTGCATTCTTTGTTGCCTAGTTTTCGCTGTCGCTTGTTGCTTTCGTGCCTTGATTTGGTTTTCGGATTTGCTTGGGTTTTTCTTGAACGGTTTCGATGGATTTTATTGCTTTCGTTCTTAGGACTGCACTTTAATTCCGATAAGAGAAAGAGAGGAAGAAGTACTGATCAGCTGTTCGTGTCAATACAGGTGAACCAGCTGTAGTCGTCGCTCGAGCGGACGCCTAAAGCACTTCTTTCCTTTTCCTTCCAACTACCGAAGTGAGTGGCTACCAACCCGATTAGCTAGCCCTACTTGCTAGTCTTCACATCTAAATCTCGTGTTCGTGCTTGCCCCGATCAAACGATACCAAGTAAATAACTAAAAGATATCAAGATAATAAGGGAATAGACTTGGGAAATGTTGCTTGTCAAATGAAACTCATGAACGGTTACTTACTTATATGCTTGCTCGTTTGGAATGTTCATCATATGCATAAATATAAGTTAGAATGTATATTTCTTCTTAGAACTGTGCTATATATAGAACTCATTTTCAATGCCATAAACTGAACAGATAGGCTATGCAAAAGTAAATCTTGCCCTGTACTGCCCTGCTCCTGATATGCCCTGATTTGCCTCGATTGCTAACTTAGTGTACTGCGTTGATCACGGACAACTTGTGCACAAGGTCTTAGTTCCTGCGGACGGTCGCTGGGGCACCGGCACCGATCCGATCCGGACGGAACTCATGATAGTCGCCTGCTATAGGACGGAATGCCTTGGGACGTCCTGATCTATGCGTCGCACGGCACTCCGTACTGAGACTAGCCCGTCCATTATGGCAACGTGCCAGTGATCCCCTCGTATATTTAAACCTGTTGCTACTAACTTGTGTCTTCTTGACAGGGAAGGCAAGGTAAGTATTATGCAGGTGGTTCAGACGGGCAGGTAAATGTCACCGAACGGTGGCGAGTTATTTCGATGATTCCAAATATATGTCTTGCTGTAAAATGAACTAAGGCAAGATAGAAACCCACAAATATACATGCTTCATTAAATCAACGTGTTGATTGGTATAGTTGGGATAGCTTGCCTTCACCAGTACGTTTCGATGTACTGACCCTCGTTGAAACAGGTTCCCCGCGCTAAGGAGAGCCGAGCGAGGAGCAGGAGACAAACCCCCAATCCAGTCCAGCTGTAGGCACGCCTCGACCGTGCTACCTTTGAAGCATTTTGAAGTAGAAGCCCTTTAAAGAAGAAGCTAGCCACCAAAGCAATCATGCAGCTACGTGGCAAGGCAGTCGTTCCGTCCCAAGGTCTTATATTTTGAGTTTAGTAAGGGATGTAATGTACATGACTGCTATCTCATTTTGTGTCAACACTTTTGTAAGCCCATAGAGGCAATCCTTATGACTCAGTTCAAAGGAGTTTGTAATAGATGTTCATATTATCAATAAAAAGAGAACTTTTCCATGTTTCAATATGTGTTTCAATTATCTGCGTACTCTGAATATGTGCTCGCTATGCGAAACAAAAATACTTAGCCTTGTGCGGTGCGCAACCTAGGCCCGCACGGCGGTCACGCCCGGGGGACGACTAACGATTCCACGGGATCGGGGCGTGACAGCTTTCAGGACTCGTTATGGGCTGTTCGAGTTCTTGGTGATGCCGTTTGGGTTGACCAATGCCCCGGTAGTATTCATGAACCTGATGAACAAGGTATTTCATCAGTACCTGGATCAGTTTGTTGTAGTCTTCATAGACGACATTCTGATATATTCGAAGACCCCTGAGGAGCATGAGTAGCACTTGAGGATTGTTTTGGAGACCCTCAGGAAGGAGAAGTTGTATGGCAAGTTGTCGAAGTACGAATTCTTCCTTGATAAGGTTGAATTCCTTGGGCATGTTATTACAGGAGATGGAGTCTCGGTGGACCCGAAGAAGATCTCAGCAGTTGAATCGTGGTCTACCCCGAGTTCAGTAGCAGAGATCAGGAGCTTCCTTGGATTAGTGTATAACTTGTTAATAACAACCTGGTTTTTATAAAAGTTGTAGATCTTTTGCTTTAACTAGATTTTTCTGGAAAGTGTATAATTTTCATTTTTTTATGGAAACGGTATTTCCCTAAGTATCTTGTGATGTGTTTCGAACGATACCGTGTCATCTCTGTTGACCGGTTATTCTTTGATTGCGAGGATACAATCCTCTTAAGGGGGGTAGATTGTAAACCCCCTGATTTTTCAAATTTTAAAATCTGGATTTTTCACAAATTTCTGTAATTTTCTGGGAATTTTCTATAATTTAAAAATAAGGTTTTAATTATTCAATAATTTTTAAATGATAATAAATAATATTGAAATATTATGAAAATAATATTTTGGGTGTAAATGAAAAACTGGACTTAGGGCAAATTTTCTGGAATTTATCGGGCCCCGGACCAATTTTTAAAACAGCTAAAAAGTATTTATTTAATTAATTATTTTTATTAATCATTTATTATTATTATTATTATTATTATTATTATTATTATTATTATTATTATTATTAATTTACCCAGCAGCCCGGCCCGGCCCATTAGGCCCGAACCCGGCCCAGCCCCTACCGGGTCGGGTCGGATCCGCCGTCCGACCCGCTACCCGCCCGGCTGACCCCCTCTCCCTCTTCCCCGCGTTTCCCGCCGCCCCCGCCGCCGGCACCGCTCCGCCCGGCCACGCTCCGTCCGCCCACGCCGCCACGTCCACCCCACGTCCTCCGCCCGCCTCGGCCCCCCCAGCCTCCTCTCCCCCTATTTAAACCCCAGCCCCCGGCCGTCGAACCCCCTCAGCCACCGCTCCCCTCCCCGTCGACGCCACCGGACCGCCACCGCAGCGCCGTCAGCCTCTCCCCCGGCCTCCCTCCTCCTCTCCTCCGTCGAGCACCGCCGCAGCCAGCAGCTCCGGCAACAGCAGCAGCTCCTCGAGCCGCCGTCGACGCCGCCCTGAGCCGACTCGCCGACGCCGCAGCGCCTCCTCGCCGCGCTGCCCTCCGCCGCGTGCCCCAGCCCCTCCGCCTCAGCCGCCCGGCCGCCCAGCCGCCGTCCCAGCCGCCGGATCCCTAACCCTAAATTCGATTTTCGTGTCGGACACAGGACACGTGTCCTGTGTCGTGTCGGACACGATTCGGATCCCGATTTTCGGGTCCCGTTCAGGTGCGTGTATTTTCTTGCTCGTAGCTCGGATTTCGATTCTGCAAATTGCATTGCGAAGCCTGTATGACCCTCTCGGTGCCCGGACAAACCGTTCGGGGCATCGCGTCCTGTGGTGATCGCACACCGCGATCCAAAAATAGGAAAAACTAGACCCTGTTTTACCCCGGAACTGAGTACGCCCCGCCAAACGGGACGACTTGGTCGCGCGCGGTCTTCAGAGATACGTGCGCGTCGTCGATAAGGACGTGCGAGATTTCGCAGAATCTGATTCGGATGTGCGTGCACACCGGGATCAACGCGTATCCGCGGACATCGCCCCGTATCCGACTTTTCTGTAATTTGTCCTAACTTTGTGTACACACGTCGGATCGAGACAAAACTTGTGCCATCGGACTCGTAGCAATACGCTGGTCCTGTGGGCCAAGTTTGGTTCGATTCTGAGAACGTTGACAAAATCGTGTGTCGTGGGCCCCACAGGCCCCGCTCGACGGGCGATTTTGTGATCGGCTCATCGGAATCCAATTCTGGAAGTTCCGTTGGGTTCGTATCATCGTTCCTGACCTATTGACACTAAGTTTGCTAAATTTGGAGACCTTTGACCCTGACACATTTTTCGGTGCAAAGCGAGCCCACATGTGGACCCCATTTTGACCCGAAACTGTCGTTTCTGCCCTTGTCTTCGAATTGGACCCAAGGACAGGCATTTCTAGCTGATTGATATTTTCTAGATCTGATGGTGATGTTTATTTCAGCAACCGGAGTACCGTCTGCAATTCCAACTGAAGACAGAGCAGCAATTGGAACCGGAACCGCAGGCAAGTGTACCTTGCCAAACCCTGCAGCTTGCTACTTATTTTCCTTGACTTGTTTATACATCAGTGGGCAAGTGTACCTTGCCAAACCCTGCAGCTTGCTTCTTATTTTCCTTGACTTGTATATACATCAGTGGGCAAGTGTACCTTGCCAAAACTTGCAGCTTTGCTACCTATTTCCTGGACTTAGTTATACATCAGTGGGCAAGTAAAGCTTGCCAATTCTCAGATATTTCTGGTTATGGTATTTTACTTGATTTTTGTAGATACATATGTAAACTTGTTTAACTGCTCAACCCAGGACACCTGACACTATTCATGTGACGGAATTGCCTGAGATATACCTGGTGATTCCGTATAGGTTACATTTTCATGACATATACAGTTTACATGCTTAGATTCTATCCTGAATCATTGCATTAGTTTAAACTTGCGTGACTTGTACCTGATATTTTTTGGAACTGTGACGTAAGATTACATGGGGTGGAAAGAGTATTATCATATCAAGGCTGAATATATTATAATATAAATACTGTTATCTGGCGGTGCCTTAGACTCTGATACAGAGCTTTGGTACCTTACTGGCCCTGTCGAGAAAATACTGCTATGGTTTCTTCGACACTGATCCTGTAGTAGTCTCAGCCTGAGTATGACTAAAACTCTCACTTGCATATCACTTAGCTGGTTTACATATTTACCCTGCTGTTTCATTATTGCTGCACTGCATATATTTTGGCTTATATTTTCTGTACCTTGTTATGTCCCCTGAGGACCTGGAATGGACTATGTCCCCAGGTATAGCCGAAGAGATCTACCCCGAGGTGTACGGTACATGAGCACTTCTCAGAACAGAACAGGAACCTGAGGACGAGATCGTGGCAGAAGAATTCTCCTGAGCACCGGCTTCATACACTCAGTATTTTATTTCCATTTTCAGTATTTATTTCCTGTCTATTTTCCTCTGAATGTAACAGACTGATTCTCGGATTATTTCCCGAGACACTTATTTGATATTGCTTATTTATTTCTATTGCATTATTCCTGGCATTAATCTGTGTTTGTTCTGTGGATGAGATTAGAAACACCTGTGACTTGTAACATTTTACTGTTAGAATACAGCTTAAGCATGCCCTGATGGATCCATTAAATTGGGTTGTCCATCGGTGCGTGCTGCTGGCCATTGCCCACGTGCTCAGTCCCTCGGCATTTTGGGACTGGGGCGTGACAGCTTGACTAGAGACAGGCATCTATTGGCAGACCTCGATAGTTTGGGCATTGAGGTATTGATTCCGGGAGTCGCAGCGCAGATGTGGGGACTTCAGGTTCAGTAAGAGCTGATGGACCGAGTTAGAGCCGGCCAGTATGAGGATGAGTCTCTGAGGAGCATCAGAGCACAGGTTCAGGCCGGGCTAGCAGAGGACTTTACCGTCGCAGATGATGGATCATTGCCACACGGTACCAGGTTGTGCGTACCGAAGGGAGCATTGCGCGAGGAGATTATGCAGGAGGCGCATCGTTCCCAATACTCTATGCATCCCGGTGCCAACAAGATGTATAGAGACATGAGGGAGCATGTATGGTGGTATGGCATGAAGCGCAAGGTAGCTAGCTTCGTGTCCAGATGCTTAGTTTGCCAGCAGGTCAAGGCGGAGAGACAGAGACCAGGAGGATTGCTTCAGCCTTTGCCCATTCCGGAGTGGAAATGGGAACATGTTACCATGGATTTTGTATCGGGGCTTCCGCGTTCTCCAGGAGGCAAGGATGCGATTTGGGTCATCATGGATAGGTTGACCAAATCAGCCCACTTTCTGCCATTTAAAGTGGGTACATCTACGGAGAGACTTGCGGAGATGTATGTGCGCCAGATTGTCATATTGTACGGTGTTCCAGTGAGCATTGTCTCGGATCGGGATAGTCGCTTCATGTCCCATTTCTGGAGGAGTTTGCAGGCTAGCTTGGGCACTCAGCTCAAGTTCAGTACCGCTTATCACCCTCAGACGGACGGACAGTCGGAGAGGACTATTCAGACTCTCGAGGACATGCTACGTACCTATGTTTTAGATCTTGGAGGTTCTTGGGAGGATCACCTTCACTTGGTAGAGTTTTCATACAACAATAGCTACCAAGCCAGCATTGAGATGTCACCATTCGAGGCGTTGTATGGATGGAGATGCCGCACTCCGTTGTCCTGGGATAATGTTGGTGACAGAGCTTTATTGGGACCAGAGATGGTAATGGATGCAGCAGAGAAGGTGAAACTTATCAGAGACAGACTTCGAGTGGCGCAGGACAGGCAACGGCATTGGGCCGATAGCCACCGGAGACCTCTGGAGTTTGAAGTATAGCTTTAGTTTTGTCTTGTTTGTGTTTGATTGTTGCTTGTTAGAGTGCTAAGTTTATGTTTCGTGCTAGGTTGGCGATCTGGTTTTCTTGAGGATTTCTTCGACACGTGGCACGATTCGTTTCGGTGGAGGCGGCAAGCTTAGTCCGCGATTCATCGGTCCTTTCAACATTCTTGAGAGGGTCGGTGCAGTCGCTTACAGACTAGACTTACCACCTGCATTGGAAGGAGTGCACAACGTGTTTCATGTGTCGCAGTTGAGACGATACGTGGCAGATCCCAGTCATGTGTTGGATCATTCGGAGATAGAGGTGGGCCCTACTCTCAGTTATCCAGAGCAGCCAGTGGAGATTCTGGATCGGAGAGAGAATGTGCTGAGGAACCAGACGATTCCTTTGGTGCGCGTCGCGTGGAGGCATCACTCGCCAGGAGAGAGTACCTGGGAGCGAGAGGCCGAGATGCGCGAGCGATATCCGTATCTTTTCGAGCCGTGAGGTATAATTTCTTCTTGCATTATATTGTTTGTTTTGGTTGATAGTTTCTTCCTTAATTTCGAGGACGAAATTTTTCCAAGGTGGGTAGGTTTGTCACCCTCACATTTCCATCTAAGAGTAGTTTGGTAATTGTCAATGGGTATATTTATTTTAGGATTATTATAATTAATTTTTGTGCATAACTAATTTATTTATTTTATTGTATTAATAATTATTGCTAGTGTAGACATTGTTTTGGACTTGTGTAGTGGGCCTAACCATTTTAATTAGAAGACATGAACAAACTTTTGGACTAGTCTAAGTTGAGCCCATGAATTAGGCCCATGGATTAGGAAACATGATTAATTAGTGAAACCATTAGACTAGAACCTTCTCTCCCTAATTATTTCTTCATGAGAGGCCCCAAGGGGTATTTGGGATATTACACATTGCTTGGAGAGGGATTTATGACCAGCCATAATTGAGAGGAGAGAGAGTGCTCTCATTTTAGTTCTTCCCCAAATTTCTAGATCTAGTTTTTTCCCTTTCATTTTTCCTCCATTCCCTCATCATTTCTCCACCAAATTTATTCTGATTTCATTATTGAAGACTCTACATCAAGGATCTACAAGCAAGGAGCAAGGAACAAGGAAGAGGAGGCCAAGATCTACAAGGAGAGGAGCAACTTGTCATTTGGAACCTTTACATTGGGAATCTATCTCCCAATAGGTACAAATCAGTTTTCCCCCTTCCTATAGACTATAGATCTGAGTTTTTACCATGAGAAACTACCCCACATGCATAGGTTACCCATAGGATTTGATTTGAAATCATTTGGAGACCTACGGTGGAAGTTATGTCCATTTTGGTGCCAATTTTAGGGGAATTCCGAAATTGGCATATGTAGTGCTTGTCAATGGATCTAATAGATCTAATTGACCATTGATTGTTTGTTTGTAGCTTGTGTCATGTCCACAATTGGATACGTGTGGGCTGAATCTCGTCGATTTGATGAAACGGTCGATTTTGGGGGTTTTCCTCCGACACGGGACCATGTGCATATCATATGGTGATATGGACACGTAGACACTCTAATTTCTATATGTGTTGATCATAAAATATGTATTGAACTTGTATGTGTCCTCCGGGATACGTTTGGTTGTGTGTTGGAGGCCGTATCGCAAGCGTATCATAGAAAAGTGTGATACGGGTGCGATGCGCCCCATGTGTTTGATATTTTGTCCTTCTTATTATACGTACGTGTGTAAATATATATTTGTAAGATATTGATATATTATATAGTATATATATTAGTGTATTTTGAATTATGTATATATGTGTATCCACTAGTGTGTATTATATGTATCATAGATAGTGTTATGCTTATAGAATGTTATGTATAGAGGAATATATAATTATGTGTGTGTGATTATGTATATATCTATATCTATGTAGTTATGAGATATGTAGGTATATACATAGTGGTGTCTGTGTAGTGTTTGTAGGAGTGTTTGTGTGTGTCTGGGTATGCTCGAGTATGAGAGCAGTTCAGAGACTCTGTACTTGGGCAACTGGGTCTTGTCAGGATCTAGTTTTGAGCTTTAACAGCAAGGTGGGTGTGCAGTCGGGGCATGGTAGCCATCTGCACAACTAGTACTACTATACAATTGTGCAGTTCCTATGCACATTTCGTGCATGTATCAGTGGATTAAATCCAGTGCAGATCACCAATACCTGTTTTAGTAGCTGTGCACAGTTATACAATGAGAGCAGTCAGCAGCAGTTACCTCGACAGGAAGTAACTGTGTAGCTGCTGAGGATTTACCTGAACACGACAGCACCTGAAGACGGAACTGCACCTAGATGAAGGCAACTGAACACCAACTGGAGAACTAAACTGTAGTGAAAACCTTACCTGCAGTGAAAACCTTACCTGCAGACTGAAAACTCCACCATAACCTGCAGTTGTATCAGTAACCTGCAGTGGCACACATTGGTATCAATAACCTGCAGTTGCACACAGTTGCACAGCAGCAAGGGAGTCAGTGCCAGTACAGTTGGGAATGGAAGGAACAGCAGCAGCAGCTCCAAGTCTCGATCACCTTGATGCAGTCCACTGCAAGCCACAGCAGGTATCAGTGGCCAACTGTTATTCAATTTCTGTGAGCTAGGGGATTTCGAAGTTGCAGTTAGTTCATTAGGTTCTAGAGATAGTTATGTATACTTTTAATAGGTATTTTGGTTTAAGTGCTAGTTGATCAATAAATTGTTTAATTTGGTAATTACCTTGTTAGAAATATTAGTATTTATTCGTGCACAGTGGCAGCGAGGGGGAGCAACCTCACTGCAACACTGTGTGTGCACAGTCTAGCCACTGTAAGTATAAGCACTGGAATTGTCAGCAGAGAGGGCAGTGACATACACAGGTAGTAGTGTCCAGTATCATGTAAGGTTTTTGGGTATCATTGAGTTAAGGTATTGAGGTATATTGGTTAGTTAGTTAAGTTTTGAGTTAGGATTAAGATTTCTGTATCAACAGTTAAGAAGTGCAGTTCTCAGTTTTGTTCAGTTGGGTTTTTGAGTGTGTTATTTGAGTTATGGATAGTAATGAGTAGGTCTTATATATATGTACCTATACTTATTCATGAAATCAGTTAGTTATATTAATTAGACTGTTTTGGGGGAGATGGTTATGTATGCTTTATAGCGCCTGTCAGATTTGGTTATCCAGGGGAATAGATGGCTAGAAGATTTAGTTATAGTTAGCTATTTGAATAGATAGATATGTATATATGTTAGCAAATAGCTAACTAGGTATATTTTGTTAGTGTTAGCAGTTAATTACAGTGTAGCATAGTTAACCTTAGCTTAGTTATATATTGGTTAGTTGAGTTGCTTTGAGATACCAAAATATCACCAAAGTGTTGGATCGATACCCAAGGTTTTGAGTTTGGGCAGCTAGCTAGTTGCGATACGCCTTGGTGTAAGGCCAAGGTATCCAAATTAAGTTGTTGTGACATAGTACTATAATGTTTGGTTCGTATACATATATAAAACCTATTTTTCATATTACAAACTTGCGTATCTTAGGATACGGCTCTTTGAGTATTTTATTTATGCTTAGCTTAGCTTGTATAGTGTAGCTTCATAGTGTATTGACTTAGTGACTAGCATTTAACTCTTGCAACCTAGATCTCATCGGTTTGACTTAGAAATGGCGTATCAACCTAGAATTTCATCAACTTCAGTTATTTTCATTATCAAACATTGTATTGATGCAACATACCATATATAGGTTGTGAGACACCGGCTTGGGCATCGAGAGACACACCTTGCTCAGGACGTCAGGCGAGTACATTTCTCTGATAGTTTTTAATTCATAATATTGTATATATGCATGTTCTAGAATTGTATACATTGATCCCGACACAGTGATTTTACGGACTGGTACTATATGGATCCTGTCATGAGATGTTATCCCCTACCGTGTTCAGCGGGTACTCGTGTACATTGTATCTCATCGTGTATACTGGGTATTGATGTTACTTCGTGTTCACACACTGCTCGTGTTCAGTGTGCTTATTCGTGTACACCCACCACTCATGTTCGGTGGTTATGATATTCGTGTACACCCACTGCTCGTGACAGTGGTTATATTTTCGTGTTTGTAGCGTGTCGTGATTGGATCCATCGGTATTAGTTGGTGGTGGAAGAGTAGGAGTTGATTATGTGATCAAAGCCATTGTTACAAATCGTGTACATTCTGATTACATACTTCACTTGTAATTCGTCTTACCTGATCATGTTCACCCAACCCGATCACATAATAAACTCGTATTCTAAGGCACAGTAGTTAGTTTTAGATTGCAGTTACTTCATCATATTGCTGATATCCATATTGTTGATCTATATACCCTCGTACATTATCTGTATATATCTTGTTCATCTTTCATATGTTCAGTGATCTTGTATTTTATTTTTATATCTGTTTATATGCACGATTATGCTATTGAAACTGCTTTCAGAGGTATGTACTTCGTTCCAATCCTGACTGGATATATTTTTCCAGATGACTGGCTTCTAGAATAGTGTCCTACCTACTACGGGCCGCAGGACGGCGTACCTATAGAGGACACTCTTATTGACCAGGGAGACTTAGCAGCAGAGCCCGAGGAGGTTTAGACTATTTTTGTAGTTGAGATTGTATTAGACTTTTTCTGTCGTAGATTCACATCTTGTATATTATTCAGATTGTGGATTTGTACTTTTTATTCTTCCCTCGTTATTTCCATTCGTGCATATTTCTTCCTTAGTTTGTTTTGTGATTGAGATTAGTTATTCATGTGAGATGCCATATTGCTCCTCCGTTTGGAGTTGAGATGTTTGACAGGTACCATATATATATTGTTGAGATGTTAGATAGTTAGAGATGACCCAGACAGCGTTCTACCGCCGATTCTGCGGTGTAGGCTGGCGTAACCACGTACTCATGCCCGAATATCCGGGTGCGGGTCGTGACACACGCCCCAGTCCCAAAATACCGAGGGACCGGACACGTGGCAATGGCCAGCAGCACACACCGATGGACAAATCCAATTTAATAGATCCATCGGGACGTACTTAAGCTGTAATACAACAATAAGGGTCTAGATAGACTAATCTCATCCACAGAAATGAATACAACAATATCAGAATCACAAAGCAAGATCAATCTCAATAAAATATAAACTCGGGAAATAATCCGATAATGAGTCTGATACATCTGTCAAGATACAAGAATAAAGATAACTACAACCAATACTGAGTATGGAACAGTATATACTCAGAAGATACCCTCGATGATCACTCGTCTGCTGGATCTGGTACTGCTCCAGTGCCTGCTCCTGATAATGCTCCTGACCTGTATACCTCGGGGTCGATCTCGTCTGCTAATCCTGGGAACATAATCCAGATCCAGGTCCTCAAGGGACATAGCAAGGTACAGATAATACAAGCCAAAGTAAATACAGTGCAACAAATAATAAAATAAATAGGGTAAGTATGTAACCATCTATGTGAAATGCAAGTTGAGAGCATCACTAAAACTCAGGCTGAGACCACTACAAGCTCTGTGTCTGGGAGCCGGTAGCAGTGTTTACTATGTGTTTTACTATGTGTTTACTATGTTTTATATATATAAACTCAGCCTGTAGCCTGTGTGTCTCTCCCCACCCAATGTAATCACACGTCTCATCTCCACGATGTCTCATGTCCATGTTATGCACGATCATATCTAATACAGCAAGTCATCTAATATCTATGAATATAATGTCTATGTCATAAAACATGTATCCTACACAGAATCACCATAAATATCTCAGGAAGATTATGTCTCATGAATAGTGTCAAGTGTCCTGGGTTATAGTGTACTTCATAAGACAAGTACGAGAAATATAAAGGGTCACGAATGTCCATCTCTAGGTGACGTTACACAACTCCGCGTACGGTGTTGGCACCCGACTATTAATCGGACGCTAAGTAAGTCACACGGTCCTAGGTCAAGCATGCACAACAATATAAATGAATCAAGGAAAATATGTAACAAGACTGCAAAGTTTGGCAAGGTACACTTGACTGGGGTTTGAATACCAACAGCTGTCCCTGTAACAGTGGATCATGTAGGTACTCCTCCAAAAGCTAAAATAAACATCACCAACAGTCTCAGAAAATATCAAATAGCTAGAAACGCCTGTCCTTAACTCTAATTTGGACACAGGGGCAAAATTGACATTTCTGGGTCAAAGCGGGATCCACATGTGGGCCACTTTGCACCAAAAAATGTGTCAAGGTCAAAGGTCTCCAATTTTATCAAACTTAGTGTCAATAAGTCAGGAACGATGATATGAACCCAACGAAACTTTCAAAATTGGATTCCGATGAGCCGATCACAAAATTGCCCGTCAAGTAGAGCCTGTGGGGCCCATGATACGCGATTTTGTCAACGTTCTCAGAATTGAACCAAACCTGGGTCACAGGACCAGCGTATTGCTATGAGTCCGATGGCATAAGTTTTGTTTCGATCCGACGTGTGTACACAAAGTTACGAGGTGTTCCAGAATAGGCGGATACGTGGCGTTGTCGGCGGATACGCGTTGATTCCGGTGTGCACGCACATCCAAATCAACTTCTGCAAAATTTCACACGTCCGTATCGACGGTGCACACGTTTCGGTGAAGACCGTGCACGACCAAGTCGTCCCGTTTGGCGGGGCGCACTCAGTTCCGGGGTAAAATAGGGCGTTATTTTTTTGTTTTTGGATCGCCGTTCGCGATCACCACAGGACGCGACGCACCAAGCGGGTTGTACGGGCATCGAGGGGGCCACGCGATCTACGCGTCACAACTGATGGAACAGAAATTGGATCAGCGAGGAGAGAGAAAACGCTACCTGAACAGGGCTCCGTGAAGACTGATTCTTCGTGTCCGAGTGTCTGCTTCGTGTCCTGCGTCAACCGTGTCCGGGTCGAGAGATCCTGTGTCCGTGCTAGGGCGTCTGTGTCCGGGCTATGGCGGCTGTGTCCGGGTCTCTGGGAGTGGGCGTTCGGGTCGGCGGAGGCCGTCGACGGCTAGGGCAGCGGTCGAGGAAGACGAGGGTGGATAGGGTGGTGGTCGAGTCGGGGAGAGAGATGCAGCGCCAGAGTCGGGTGCACTGGTGGGCGAGGTCGACGAGGGAGATCGAGTCAGGGTCAAGATGGAGGAGCCTGGGCCAGGGGAAGTCGAGGGCTAGGTGGAGGACGACGAGGGTGAGGCGAGGTCGTTCTGGGAGGAGGAGGAAAGTTAGGGCGGTGGAGATAGTGAGGCGAGGGGAGTCGAGGTCGGGGCGCCATGGGTCGGGGGAAGACGGAGGACCGTCGAGGGGAGGAGGTCGTGGGCTCAGGGGAAGATGAAGTCGGGGAAGGAGGAGGAGGATACGGCGAGTCCGGGCGGAGCGAGGAGGAGGAAAGTGGAGGAGGGATATTAGGGTTCCGGTGGAGGGATGATTTATAGGGTCCGTCGGCCGGAACAGTAATTTCGCTCGGATTTAGATTTAGGATTTCGGTTAGGATTGGGTAACGGGTCCGGGTTCGGGTCCGCGGGTAGCGGGTTAGACCCGGGTTCGTTAAGTTTAGGTGCGGGTCGGGTAGTCGGGTTTCGAGTCGGGTTTAGATCCGACCCGACCCGATAAGGCTGAGTTCGGTTTAGTTGAACCGGGTCTGAGTTGGTTTGGTTTATTTTGGAAATAAACCCGGTTTATTTTAGGGTTTAATTTTGGTTTAAATTCAACTTAGTTTTTAGGGCTTTAAAATGCTTCTGGAGTCCAATAAATTCTCGAAAAATTATCCTATGTCCGGTTTTCCATTTTACACCATAAAATATTATTTCCATAATATTTTAATATTAATTAATATTATTTAAAAATCCTTTAATCACAAAATACCTTAGTTTTAATTTCAGAAAAATCCCAAAAAATTACATAAAATTGTGAAAAATCCAAATTAAAAATTTCTGAAAAATTAGGGGGGCTTACAAAGCTCTCAGATGATCTTCCTATGGTTAGTACACAGATTCGGGTGATATCGACATACTGTGAAAACCAGGAAGCTGTAGTAGTGGCATCTGTTCATCTCTTCAATTGTTTGAAGAGAACTATGTGGATAGAACATAGGACACTGAATGGGTGCAGAATGCGTGGATCATTATAGTGCTTTAATGATCGGACTCATGTAAATCTGGCGTATCCGTTCATGATAGGCCTCAAGGGCCAGTACAGGACACTAAATGATCGCAGCTAGCATAGATCATTACAGTGTTTGATGATCAGAGCAGGAGAGTCTGGCAGATCCGTTCATGTAAGGCCTCCAGCGCCAGCTGATCCCAAGAACTATAAAGGAGGGTAGTACTCCATGTTATAGTGGCGTGACACCACTCGAGGGAGTGAACCTCGACTTTGAGTCATGTCATAGCGGCGTAATACCGCATATAGTCAAGGACACAACATATATGGGCTTGGAGGACCTCTGATATTGTGTCTTTGCAATCCTACCATTTAGTTTTATGTTATTAGTTCAAAGAGAAATCTACTAGGCATCTAGCTTTTGGTTCAAGGGGGGACCATTGACTGGAAGAATATCAGGAACAATGGGTAGTCCTTTGAGACATTGAGGGGTTACGGACCCAGAACCACTGTTGTCTACTAGTTGTTCTTTTGTGTAGAACAAGTCCTGTGGGGGGATGGCTTAGATGCCTTAATGAGTTCTCAGGCATTTTGAATATCTGGTGTGCTTAACAGGAAGCACGGTAGCGCAGCACTAAAGGAGCGTAAGCTCTCCATGCTACAGTAGGTGACACTACCCAGAGGTTCCTCGGTAAGGGCAATGCCTCAGCTTTGCGAGCCATGTCACAGCGGCGTAGCACCGCACATAGGCAGGTAGCCTAATGTTGTAGAATGAAGAGTGTAGGCAACACTACAAAGAGGTCGGTATCCTCATATTACAGTGGTGTGACACCACAGAGGTAAAAGATGTAAATCCTCGGCTACGCGAGCCATGTCACAACGGCGTAATACCGCAAGGAAGCGCAAGGCTTTATGCTGGATAGTTTAGCACTACAAAGAGGCTGGGATCTCATGCTACAGTGGCATGAAACCACGATAGAGTTTAGCCTCGGCTCTGGGCTATGTCATAGCGGAGTAGCACCGCAAGGAAGCTCGAGGCTTCATGCCAATGACTCTTTAAAAGAACTCACTTAGAGTATATGAAAAGAGATATAGGCAGTCTCTTGAATAAAAATATGTAGACGCCCAAAATACATACATCAAAACCAGGCGTGCACAGGGCCTCTAATGTGCAACCGGTAGCACAGCTGATGTCATTGTGTGAGTGAAAAGAATTACAGCTATGGTGCAGAATTCAAGGCTTAGTCCTTTCTTGTAGCATACTGTTATTCGACCCATATGGAAAGATTCAAATCGAAGCAACATCTATCATAATGCATGATGAACAATCACTGTGGGAAACGCTCAACCCATATATATTGATATATGTGGGAGATTGTTGGTGTTTTTGCCTTTGGACTAGTAAAGATAGTCCTACAATGGCTACACCACCAAGTGGGTATCTTAATATAATACTTTTTATGAGTTGAGATGTGCACATGGGGTATGGTGGGGCACAAGGGTGCCATGTCGGGGTATTTTTCTAGGAGAAAAAAGGATTAACTCCTCATGAAAGTATTTATGCTTTTTGTTATGCTCTTGGAATTATTTTCATAGGAGTTAAGCCCTTTTGGGGCTTAGCGACTCGAACTCGGACTCGGGCGCAAAGTGGCGCTTTGTTGGCGAACTTTGCACTTAGCACGCTAGCATCATCGCAAGGCGCTTGTGTGTTCTTGTTGCACTCGTACGCTCATTTTATGCTCGAGTTTTATGCTCGGGTTGCATGCGCATGTTGCATGAACGGACGCTGAACGGGCGCTGGACGAACGCTGAGTGGGCTATACATTGGGCTGCGGTTGTGGGATATCAATTTTGTATATTGGTTTTTTAGTCCCACATCAGAAAGAAGAGGAGGATGGGCTTACATCATTCCCTATATAAAGATCCCTCTAGCCTCCTTTTGAGACAGACCAAAAAGTTGAGAAAGAGGAGTCCAAAGGAGTCTATTCGAGTCACACAAAGAGGTGACTACGAGCATTCTAAAAGTTCTCTTGTGAACTTGCTGGCTCCAGGGAACAAATCGTCGATAGAGGACGAATCTTGCTTTGAGCAACGGTGGTCTTCACTGCCCAGCAAGAATATATTTTTATTCTGTCTTTTTTTTTTCTTGGTTCGTTCTGTCTGATTGCAACTGCTTTTTACAAGAAAAACGAAGGTAGTTTCTGTTTTATTATAACTCTGTTCTGTCCGTCTGCAACTGCGATTGCAAGGAAGAACGAGAAGTTTGGTTAATTCTGATTCTTTTGTAATCTTGAGAGCAAGTTGTAATCAGAATCCTTATATAGTTCTTTGTGGAAATCGAGAATAGTCAGAGTGGAAACTTTTGTGTGAACCTTTGATCTCGACCACGCGTTCTTCCATCTTTGGTTAAGCCTCGGGGACGCGGTGGCTAGGAGCGCGGCGGCGCGGGGGCGAGCTACGTGGCGTAGGGGTGAGCGCGGGGGCGAGCGCGGCGGCGGGGAAGGAGGTCGGGGCCAAGCTCGAGGACGCGGGATCAAATGCAGGGAATATTTTCGTCCAAAATTCTCGGTCAAATGGGTTGATCGTCAATTATGAACAAATTTCGTCAAAAATGGAAGGATTTGTACTTTATGAAAAAACAGTAGGGTACACCGTAAAATATGGTAAATAAAATGGAAGGTAACTCAAATTTTCTCTTATTTTTTTTTAATATGATTTAGTCCACCTCTATTTATTCTAATCTAGTGTAGTTTAACTCAGTTTAAATTTCTGGATCCGACTTGGGCAAGAATTAGAAAAGTTTGGAGGCAAAGACAATGACAATGACAATGGATCTTTGTCGAGTAGCACATTGAAATATTGTGTTATTGTTCAGAGATTATCATGGTTGCTTGGGCCATGTATGTTATTTCATTTTAATAAAGCTTAAAAAAGAGGGGGTGAAATAAAGGTACATTAGTCTCTTTTTTAAAAGAAAAGAGGCTCATCAGTAGTTGGCAGTTGGTAGTACCAACTCTCGTGTCTTTAACCTACCCCTGGTAACAAGTATTTGGAGTTTGCGTGGGAAAAATTTTGTTACTGATATTACATAAATAATTATAGTTTTGTTAACAATTCACTCCAAAATATTTTATATTTACATTACTTATCATAGTGGCCACCCGACCATAGTTCGTCAGTACAGAACACAATGAACTTTGGATCCATTGGCGATAAAACCCTTTTTTTGTAAAGTTTTTTGTATCAATATATTAAATATTTCAGAATCTTTAAAAAAAAAACTATACTATAACTGATGATTATCAAAAACGAATAATCAAGGCTCACTCTACTAAGTACTTCACAACAACAACAAAAAATTACATATTATGGTAGGAAAAAAAAATTAAAAGATATTTTAGCAAATATTTTAATTTAAAATATAAAAAAAATAGTATATATTTTCACTATTTGAAAAACTATCATATATTTTTATTTTTGTACGAAACATATCCTCACTATTTTAATCAAAAATTTGACTGTTTTGTAAAAAAATATATATAAGCATTTGTTAGTTTATTTAAATAGTTAAGTTATATGCTAGTTTTCATATTTTAAATAAAAATATTTGTTAAAATATTTTTATAAAAAATATATTATACTTTTATATAGTAAGTCTAGGAAAAAAAATTATTAAAAAAAATTCAAATAAAATTAATAAAAAGCTAGAATATCTTGTTGCATATTAGCAAATTGCATAATTATTTTGGACTTTTCAAGTTAAAGATAGGAGTGACAATTTTTCGATCTCTTACATAGCTAGTCTATTGATTATTACTTTCATTTCCTAGTACCAAGTTGATAGCTTAGTTACAGAGCTCACATGGTTTACTTGAGCACAGAAGGAGGAATTTGAAAGAGACGTATTTAATATTTATTACAGTAATTAGATGCAACACAGGGAATATGACCGTTGCTTGATCAACCTTAAGTTCATATGTGAAAAAAATAATGTCGTGTCGTCGAATATTTATTCAAACTGAATGTTTTCATTTTTCATGTAGCAACAAAATCAAATATTATTTTCATTCTCATCGAAATCGGAGTCAGTGAAAAAGGAAAATTGTCGGCGGGTTCGATCGAGTCAGCGCCAACGCGGCGAACGTACGGAATCTCGCAACGTCGACGTCTGCCACGTTGTCCTGCCAAACCTGCATAACAAGTATGTCACGGCACTCACGCTTTACATTGGGATTAGTTAATATTGTATACTCTATTTTTTTTTTTTTTTTTTCCACCTACCAAAATCATCCTCCAATAAAAAATTAACATATATCAAATTAAAGATAAAAATTATGTGAGCAAAACCCTCAAAATAGTTTTATGTTGGCTGAATTGACACGTGTCATTTTTTTAGTGGAGGGTGAACAAAAATGGACTCAATGCTTGTAGGTAGAGTTTGCATGAGGGCATGTTTGGTAATTCGTGGTTTATATCCTGAATTTTATACCAGCTTAGAATTTAAGTCATGACTTGTCCAATTAGAAAGTTTAGACCTTAAATTTTTATTGTTCGTCTCATTTTTCTCCATTATATTATTCCTTTCATGCTTGACAATAAAACATTCATATATAAGGCTACGGAGAGTATAATAGAAAAAATAAAACAAATAATAAAAATCGAGGGTCTAAATTTTTTAATTAGACATGTTATGACTTCAACTCTAAGCTGGTATAAAATTCATGGTCCAACCTCTAACTAGCCCATAAATCTATCAACTTTTTTGTTCTCCAAGAGGAGACAAATGTGTTTAGTTGAAATAGGAAAGTGAAAGATGAAAAGTGGGAAGTAAAACAAATGTGTTTAGTTGAGATAGGAAAGTAAAAAGTAAAATAGTATATTATAATATTAGTAAATTATAATTAATTCACAAAATAATTTAATAAATTAAATAATTAGTTTGATTAATTAAGACAATTAATTACTAACAAATTAAGAATTACAAATTTATCAACTCAAAATTAATTACTAACTAATTAATAATTAAAATTTTATATTTAAAATATTAATTTTTGATTAGCTATTACTCACTTTAATAAATAATTAGCAACAAAAAATAGTATTATCTGGATGTGGTAGTCAATTTTTTGATTAATTAATAAGTAATTGAAATCGGGTTCCAAAATTAATTGAAAAAATTAATGAGTAATTAGTGTTACTTAACAAAAAAATTTAATAAGCAAATATTTTTTTTAAAAATGGAAGTAATACAAGATTAATTAATTGATATGAAAAAAGTCCAGCCAGATCCTCATCTCTAGAGAGGAAGTGGAAAAGTGAAAGAGAGAAGGGACAATAACTGCACTTTTTCTTTTATCTTTCCAAATACAACCGCATTTACTCCTCTACCAAATACCGGAACTTAGAATTTGGGCCACTTCCTATTGAAAGTAAAATTCTAATAAATAAAAAACAGATTTACCAAACAAGCCTTGAAGGATTTGTGTTTTAAGCAATTCACTTTCCTTTGCTGAAGTTCAACATTTTTATATTCATGTTTGGTTAGGTCAGGAATATAGAGCCTGAAAATTTTAATATTTTCATTTCCATGTCCAGACAAATGAAAATCTTAATTTGTTTAATTTTTTACAAATATTCTTTCATTATTTTCATGATGCTATTGTTATTTAAATTCAACTTGTGTCATTGAGGATATTACAGTATAAAAAAATTATAATTAATGTACACAGTCAACATTTCCAAAAAAATCAAAAAATATTTCCAAGGTCGACCTTGGTTTTACTTTTCCACAGTTGTGAAAAACTGAAGTCCCGTGTTCCCCTTTCTCCCTCCAATTCTCAATTTCAGGCTTACCAAACATTGGTAAAGAATCAAAAACTCATTCTTAAACCTCAAAAAATTTAACCAAATATTTTCTTAGTTCTATGTAGGTTGGTTTTGAATCAAATATTTTATCGCACATTATGAATAAATGCGCTGCAGGAAATTTTTTGCTGGATCATCTTCTCTATGGACAAACTTTCAATAACGCTACATTAAAAAATCCATCAATATCATCCACTAGATGTCTTGCCACTAGCTCTCACTAACACGAAAGTGCTTCGCTTGGAAGACGAAACCGAAGGACAAGAATCCGTTATCTTTAACCGAATTAATCGTATGCTACAATTTAGTCATAATTGTATATAAAAAATTTATTTTCATTCTTAAGAACATACAAAAAGAATAACCAAGATAACAAAGTAGATTTGTCCAAAAATTTCTATTCTTAAGTCAGCTATCTGGATTGAACCAACTTCCTGAAACCTGGTCGTTGAGTTTTAGAAAGTAATTAATAAAGTCTTTGAACACCTTTACTGAGTCTTCCCTTGATTTCGTTTAATGAGGGTGGGATCGAATAAAAGACTATATATTGGCTATTGTCTAACATAGGATTTGCCTGTTTTGGCTGGATTTGGTATAATTTATTTGGGTTGATTTTGTATATTTGGACAAAAGTTCTCTTGTATCGAACTCGAGTGACTCTTATGATTATCGAGGAGAGGTAAAAAAATTCGGCTGAATTGACAGAAGATTAGGAAATCCAGCCACGGGAGTGTATTATTTCTTCCATTTATAAATAGTATGAGTTGGGGGGACTCACGCAAAAGGTCAGGAGATCGAGCCACGGGGACGTATTATTTCTTCCATTTATAAATAGTGAAAGTCGGAAACAGTGAACCCAAAGTCATACAATACAGTGTATACAAAAGTTTCGAACGTTACGTCGAATTCCGTCCGGTTTTTGTTTTGTTTTGTTTTTTTTCATAAATTTGTTTAATTTTTTTAGCAACGTTTTGTAACGACGGAATCTCATTTTCAGATGCTACCTTCTTTAAAAGAGCAAGGATACAAAATCCTAGCATTTTTGACAATTGTGATCGATATGTAGAGGACTAAAAATATAATTTCGAATATATCATTCATTAATAGCAGGGAATTTTTTCCCACCTTCTCGCATGAACGTTTTCTCATGCGTTATCTATTTAACTTCCTCCTCTTTTGATGTCAGCCTGCTGGAAAAGAAACGAGTAATAATGGATGATTTTGGTTTTTTCATGTTAACATATTAATAAATATATATTTTATATTATTATTATCACCAGCATATTTATTAATAATTTTTTTACATTTATTAATACATATTTTAAGTGAAAGATGTATTGACAAGTATTAATATAAAATGTACATTTATCAATGTATTAACATATGTCTGTAGGACTCATGTTAACAAAATCCGTGATCTTTGTAGCAAAACTTCTAGCATACACATTTGGAAGACCACAAACTACTTGAATCTAAAAAATGCATCTATCAGTTCTTCGAGTCTGGATTGCTGTCCACAAACCATTGTTTTCAAGCATGTCCCTTCTCTATTAGTTTGTGGATTCCATAATTTTGGTTTGGTGGGACCCACAAGCTAATAGAGGAGAAATATGTTTGGGAACGGTGGTATGTGGACCGTAAATTCGGACTAGAATTTCTTTTCTTTTTTGCGATGCATTTTTTTTTTTTGTGATGACTATAACCTTTTATGTACTGAGGACGGGCTAATTAATGGCTAATTTTAAAAGTATTAAAAAAATTAATTAGACTAGTCCAAATTTTTTTGTTTAGTTATTTACAAGTTTGTCATCTTAAAAATTGTTTCAGACTAGCCCAAATTTTTTCAGGACTGTCAAAAAAAATTACAATCCTTATTGGGAGAACTGTCAAATTTTTCTGTCCAAAATATTGACAGTCCTCCCAATTTGAATGACTGTCAAAAATTTTGACAGTCCAGTATATTTAGGACTGTCAAAAATATTAAGTCCAGTATTATCTAGGACTGTCAAAAATATTGGCAGTCCTTCCACAATTGGGAGGACTGTCAATATTTTTGACAGTCCTCAATTTTTTACAGCCCCCACCCACCTCCTCCTCCTCCATACTCCTCCTCCTCCCGCCGCCGTCGTCTCCTCCAGACTCCTCCAGCAGTTGGGGTTAGAATTAGGAATAGGATTTAGGGTGGGAGAGTCCTGAATAAATTTGGAACTATTCTGAGTAAAAATTATAAAAATCTAGACTATGCACTATCCTAAGCAATTTTTAGAGTGCCTAGAGAAATGGTCTAATTAATCTTGTTATTTATTTTTTTGACAACTAGAGTGCTGGTACGAGTAGTTGATTGACTTGCAATCAGAACTCCACGCATTCCCTCAATTCACCAATGAAACTCGCTTGCTTGTGTATGCTGGAAAGAGTTGCAATTTTCACTGTGGGTACGAGTAGGGCGACCAGTGCTCCCCGACCAGCGGACACTACTACATGACGGCATCATTCCCCCCAATGGCTGCAGTATCAAATTTCGCTATGACCAATAGGATCGGAGGCTTGTAGCGTGGGAGAATAATAACCCACAACTAAAAGAAGACGAGAACATTTTAAAGAAAACAAAATACATTATCAAAGTATGTACGCAATGTGGTCAGCTTTGAATAATCAGCAAAGATTCCTTCGTCTTTCGGCTAAGATAGGCTCGAAGAGGTACACACTCCAATCATAAATGATCAATAATTCTCTTTGGGTTTTGAGAAAAGTGATGCAGGAGGCGGAATGGAAAGTCAAGGAGGGAGTCCCATGAAATCCCATTGAAGATTCATGTACTCACCCCTAAACTGCTTTCATACAGCAGTTTAAAAGATTGCACAAATATGAAACATGCACAGTACCTCGACAGATGATGAAGGTACAGTTTAAATGCCACAGTACCCCTCAATATAATGGCAAGTTGCAAACTCAACAAAATGTGGTACCACTCCTCTGGATCCTCAAGTGAACGGAAAATATTTACGAGGATGAAGCGCCACAAGGAAAAAAAAACAAGTCAGATTCAACAATAAAACCAAGTCTGTAGTCTGTGATACACCCGGTGCTCGTGTTTAATATGTGAGGGAACCAAATTGTAGCTATGAAACAAGATGTAAAAGCTTGAAGTTTATGCAACAGGAAAAGCTTCAAATGAAATTCAGACGACTTCAGTAACAGCAGAAAATCATATCAAAAGACAAGAATGAACTTGCTTGAGTTAGTAAAACTCGTAATTACAGAAGTTCTTGTACATGGTAAATGTGAAGCAGGGAGAATAATATACATCTGTCACAAATTCCTTCAAGGTTAAACTAAGATGGATGACATGATACTTTGTCTATTATGCTACAACAGCTACAAAATGCTATTGTATTCGAAAGCCAAGTAAAATTATCAGATTACAGTATTAGATAGGACCTCTCTTTTGATGGGCCTCCAAGAACTCAAACTTGACTCGGATCATGATGATCTTTTATCAAACTTTCTCTCACCTGACCTCCTTTCTTCTGCTTCTTTTCTCTTTTGTTGCCTGTAGATTCAGGATATAATAGTTTAGAAGTCGAAATCGGGAATGAAGACCATTAGTCAGCCCCAAAAATATAACTCATGAAGGAAATTGGCTATGAACTGTTGAATGATAAATAAGCATAGTATCCTTCAATTATTTAAAGAAAGAAAGTACAGGATAAATGCGACAGAAGAAGGCCTATTACAGTAGGCAGAGCCTAGAAACGAATCTACCAGTTTTAAATCGATTTATGGACCTCCAAATCATTTTATCGACCGATCATAATTGATCCTCAATGTTAGTCGTTATCAGCAATCAACTTTAATGATAAACTTATCCTACAAGTCTGCAATAATTTTCTAAAACGACATACAGAAAAATAGATTAGGAAGAATTTGTGCTTAGTGAGTTAACAACTATTCCAAAAATGGAACACGAAACATCTAGAAGCAGTGGACATGAAAAACGTGGAAACAGTATGTATCTTATATATAATAGAAAAAAAATTCACCGTGAAACTTTCATGTTCCAAAAGTGCCATTCTCCAACCTTATATATATATATATATATATGCTTAAATTAACTAAAGGTAAAATATGTAAATTACACACATTTCTACTAACATAATTATTAACCACTAATAATTACACACTCCCAAATACAATAAATGTTCACCATCTCAAAAATAAATTTATTTTAAATATTTTATATATTTTAAAAGTGAGGGGAAAAACGCACAGACAACTAGTCTACTTAATAAGAACTTCTACAAAAATTGAATTAAAAAGAAAGGATAACTATACATAAGTTTCTAGACAATATTCAATAAGTTAAAAACTTTCCATGTTATGATTATGTAATTTGCCATAAGATCAAATGTCCCATTTTGTGGTCAGTTTTAGTAAGTTCTATACAAAATCATTACTTCCTCCATACAATTAAAATATATATGACAGATTCAAACTTGTATTGAAATTCATATGCATTGGATATGCTTGAAACAATTTAGATTAAACCTTTTCTGACATAGTACTTTGAGAAAATGTAAAGAGAAATATTGTCTGCACTACTTCGATTATAAATTTGTAATTATTAATTAATTTAATTCAATGTCCCTTCAAATTTGGCATTATTTATGTAAGATAAACATGTGTAATTATTCGCATCTGAAGAGAGAAGTAGCGCACAATAGTAACTTACGCAAAAGCGGTATATCCAGTCCCAGCATTAGCAGCCGATAAATGAACTGCGTGCACACCAACTGCAGGGAAATTATCATGTCCTCCTGAAAGCAAAGGATTCTTTGCATCCCCATCAATCTAAGTACAAATCAAACAGCAAAACAACATAAAAATTAAATTACAATTTATTCAGTTTTACATTGGATATAGATGTGTTGAGGTTTAGCAGTAAAAAAAAACCTTATCCCATTTTGTTTTCTTGTTCTGTCTGACATCTCGTGATATGGCATCAACAACTGCTGGAGCTGATTGTAATCCAGTAGTTACAGACGCTGAACCACCTGCAACTTTCATTTACAGAAAAGAGCATGTAATGAACCAGAATAATTTTGCTGGTAAATCAAATATAATACACACAGGCAGCAAACTGCATAGTGAACAACAGTCTCGTCTATTATCAGCATTTTAAGAAATTCATACCTGCAACTTGTGTGTTGATCTTCAAAGTAGAAGCAGCTGCGCCAGGTTGTGTTCCTCCAGGAACAAATTCTAGTTTCTGAGCTTTTTTCCTTTCCTGCTCCTTTCTTTCCATTTCCCTTTTCATATCAGCTTCTGCAACAGAAAATGAGATCATTGAGAAAAGTCCAATGAGTAGGTAAATAGCCACATGAAGGTAAGCTTGATCATACCATGCTACAAAAGAAAGCAGTTATGTTGGGTGGGCTTGGAGTTATTTTGCACCAGTGACGGCTCTTATGTGCACATTAGGGTTGAGCATGAAATTTAATTCTTGGTGT